>CM076581.1:412208441-412479527 GCA_034641835.2 Pinus albicaulis | reverse complement strand
TCTACAGTTCTGGGTTGTCTGAATTGATATGTTTCAGTTTGATGTATGATTGAGCTTAAATGTATGGAGTGGGTCCAGTCTGAAAATATGATGAAATGTGGCCTGCAAGTGGTGTCCTAAAGGAAGCTTTGGATCCAGTGTGAAAATTGATGAAACGTGGTCCATAGAGGTGCTGAGGGTTGTAGCCTTCAGTCAGGAGGTTGTAGCTCCCTTCCAGGTGAGGCTGGTAAACGAGATCAGGGGGTCGTAGCTCCCTTCCAGGAGAGGCTGGTAAACGAGTCAGGGGGTTGGAGCTCCCTTCCGGGAGAGGCTGGTAAACGAGCGCAGGTGGGTGCCTGCGTGCTGGTCAAGTCTGCGCCAGCACATATGTTGTAAGATGTTTTCTCTATAATAAAATATTGAAGGCTAAGCAACTGCAGCGGTGGTTTTCTCCCAATTTGGGTTTCCACCTAAAAATCCTGGTGTTCATGTGTGATGCTTTGTGTGATGGTTTATTCTGTTCTTACTGCACATGTTTACTGTTTATTAAACATCTGATGAATGAATGATGGAATGATATAAGTGAATAATTAATGACATAATTAGATCTCTGTGTATACGCAAGTTTCATAAAGGGTATCCGCGTATATACGCGAGTCTGTATCAGGAAAGTAGCGTATGGGTTTTAGAAGCAAGAAAAATTAAAAGTTTTGAATATGCAGTAAATACTGATTCACCCCCCCTCTCAGTATTTTTCCCAACAAACTCTTGGTGTTACATCTCCTCGGGTTAGGGTTTTATCTTATTTTTAAATAATAAAAATACCCTTCATCCTTATTGTAACACAGTTCAAAGGAAAATAACTATCAGTTGTATTTATAGAAAATTTCCCTTGTGCAATTATAAAGTCATTGGGATGCCATGATGGATTGCGCAATCAAGGAAGTTTGATTTTCCTAATTAATATGGAGATAATTCCATAGGAATTGCGTGAACAAGGCAGGATGAAGGAAGGCTGATAATTGGCTAAGTATTAGACTGATTTTGCGTATATCAACAGGAGAAAATTGGCAGAGTGCTAGAGAATCTCAAGAGAGATTAAGCATTGTATTGTTTCATGATTCCTTAACTTAATACAAAATAGAGATAGAGATTTTTGAGCAGTTGCTTCCCCATATACATCTTGTGTTGTGCGTTTGATAACTTGTTTCTCTTAATTATATGTGATTGTGTGATCATGTTTTGTTTCCACAAATTGTAGCAAGGATTCAGTATCTTGTTCTAGTACATTACAAGATTAGATTGAATTTCGTTGGTTAGATTTTCTACATGAAATAGAAGAGAGGGTTGATACCATCTTGCCTTGTGGTGGTTAGTAGGCCGCAAGGTCTATGATAAAGACCAACATAAATGGAGGAGGGCTTGCACTGTAATTTAGAGCCATAACAAAAGTCGACACAGGCGTAATATTGATTGAGTTAACCCTAGTTTGAGGGTCGACATTGAGATCTGAAGTTCATGTCAAGATTCAGTCAAATAAATGCCCAGAATCTATGGATCCATATGAGCTAGGTCGAGTCTCTTATGGAGGCAAAATTCGTGTTTTTTCTCTGTGTGAATAGGGTTTGTTCTACATCAATTAGAAGTGAATAAGTATAATGCCCTAGTTAGGACAATTTCCTAGTATGTTTAGTTCATAAGGTATGCCCTTAAGACTGTGAAAAATTTGCGTAGAAGAAGACGGGTTGTGACCCTTAGAGTAAGATTTATTTCTACAATAAAGACCGCAAATTTGGAAGATGGTTTGCAGATTCAATATGTATGGAGACAACAGATCCAAAGGAGGGTGGAACCTGAGCAGAATATAGAGCATGCAGAAGAAATGTGCCATATGAAGAATGGATTGACATGCAGAGGAGTTGATTTTGGTGGACTTTCCATAGAGTTTTAGACAAAGATCTGAAAAAACCTATGAAAATTTAGTAAATGGACTATTAGTGGCTGATTTGTGACCCTAGTTCAGTCATTTATAGATTGTTAGAAGTATGATAAGAGGAGTAGTTCATATTTTTTCATATATTAGACAACAAATTAGATCAAATTGTCGATACAAAAGAACAATGATCTTGAGAGGACTCAAACCATTGTTAGGTGGCAGATTTGAAGAGCCCTAGATGAAGACAATATTGTGGGCCCTAGATCAGTAAAAATAATTGACTGTGGTTGGGCAGATTGATGGTAATCGAAGTACAGTTGGAGGGTTGTTAGGTTATTATCAAAGAAGAGCCCCGACTCTTGTTCTGGTGAAGGACAACAAAATTGGTAGAAGGGTAGGTGTATAGGGCCTAAGTATGTTCAGACTTTGAAGGAATAAAGTAATAGTCAAGTGGGCCAACCAACTAGCCCTAGTTCACTATATTGTAGAGGATTGATTCAGAGAGAAGAAGGGCAGCCTCCATAGCCCTGGACTTCTCATCTTGGAGCTGTAGTATGACAAAAATGGGCATACCAAAGATTTGTTCACAAATGGAATTGTGAACAACTTGTTACCACTCAAACTAGTAGTGGACCTAAAAGGGGTTCCTAAGAGGCAACTGCCAGGACAAGGGAAATGATGGAGGCTTAGCCCATTTTCACCACAGCTAAGGCTCCTTACTCTTCACGGACTTTCACCTATGGGTGGAGTCCCGGTAGTTTAGGAAGTAAATTGTAGAGTATAGGTCAATGAATAGGTGGGAAGTGACCCTCAAAACCATTTCCTTAAGATAAAATAAAGAGTGGGACTTGCTTTCCTTTTAAGCAAGGGAATTTATCTTCTAGGGAGAGAGGAGGGGGATTGACGGGCTGAGGGAGAGGAAAAATACTTATGAAGGAAGGTCTCAATCCCTAAAATCCTTTGGGAACTCGGATTCCCAAATGGTCCTTGATGAAATGCCTTTGACACCAAATGGAACCACACTTGGCCAAGTGGACCCAACCCAGGTTTGGGGATGGAATTCAGCAACCAATGATGTTCCTATCCTGGACAAGGTGAGGGGAAAAGATCAGACAAGATTTTTTACTTCGATAGGTCAAACTGATCCTACTAGGTTCTATCCTTGGGAACACCTAGGAAAAACTTGATCCTAGAGCTAGGGCTTGAGGTATCTGGAGATTCCACCATCAGAATTGGCCCAAGTTCTGAGGAGAGTGAGGGCACCCAACAACGCAGCTGCCTCTAGGATATAGAAGTTTTCCTCTAGCTAGATTCCTAGGAAATTGTTTCCCTAGGTGACCTAATGGGGCTAGACCTAGGGAATGTGAAAATTTCGTAATCTAAGAAACCCTACTGCAGTATCTTGATTTACTTCTCCTACTTGAATTAAGTTACAAGTTAATTTTTGAAATATTCAATAAATTAGCGAAGTAAATAGTAAACACAACTAGCAACCTACACATACAAATCAAACATTGAATAACATGCTCATAGACAAAGTGACACATGGATTTTATAGACAACTATCACTGGAAAAAACCCGATGCGGGAAAACCAGTGCAACTAGCTCTGGAGGGTTTTCATTATTATGCATAATCTAAGTACAACAATCTTGGGCACCAAAACTGGTTCACCCAACAGAGAAATAAAAATGGTAGTAATACACTACTATGAATCCCTCTATGTCAGCCTGAATGGCCTGTTTCGGCCTCTGCGCTTCTCAGTAAGGGCCTACGTCACACCTGAAGGGCTTACACTGCCCCTGTGTTGCCCTGACTAGGCCTGCGTCAGCCCTGCGTGGCTCCAGCTGCCTCTGCGCTACCCCTGGTGGGCTTTAGCTGGACTGAGTGGCTCCTGCTACCCCTGCTGCTCTGGCTGGCTAGAATGCTTATGCAGAAAAAGCATAGGTAAGAAATAAGGCACTGGCCAAAGGTAACGCATAACAGTCATAAAAATTGAAGAAATGAAATGAAAATAGATCAATGTCCACAAATAACTGAAATAGCTCAATGGGACTAGAGAGTAAAAGCTTTGACAACAGCAATAAGTGCTTATAGCATCAGCTAAGAGAATAGAGGAGACTAGTTCACGAGGTTAAAATGTTGTATAATTGTTGGCACAGGAAAACTGTAGAATTGTTAGAGTAAATCTTTGCAGGTACCATTAGTTGGTGATCATTGATTATCATTTTATTTCATCAAATACCCCGATGAATGGGCCTTACAAGCTATTTGCATAGACAAACGCCACAAAAGCTGTGTGATGGAAAAATATTCACACTATATTGAAGAAAACACCTACCAAATAAGGATGACATTTCAAATGGGGCAAGAAACAATAGAGAGATAAACATCGAAAAATTTAAAATGCTAGGGCAACAGGAAAGCAACTAGGTAGCATGGTAGAAAGCACAACAAAGAAAATTATAAAAATGGAAAACCCTACAAATTAGCACACATCCAAACATCACCACAATTTTTTTCTGTAACTCTAAATCTCCAAATTCATCAAATTATATCCTGTATTCAAACCTGATCCTCTCTGTTAGCCATTCTGAAGATAAGGCTGAGAACTTACTACAGAACAATCACCTACATGTAGTGATCTTATTCTGTGACCAGACAACCTACTTTCGTGAAGACACGGAAAGGTAAACACTCTCTGCCAAGATTTTCCATACAACCCAGGTTGAGCAACCACATATATATCACCAGTTTTGTTTTGGGGAAAATCACCCTAGAGGTTTGTTGGGTCAAAACCTCCAAAGATCAGGGCATGCTATTCAGAAGGACTCACACACAACCATACTTAAATGCTAAAAACTAGATAACAACGATAGTAGGACTCACCCGTAGTCCTACGTTTGATGTAGATCCCGCGGGGTCCAAACCCCCAACAACCCTTCTTCCTCCTTAACCTGGAAAACAAGAAAGAACGTGCATGGAAACCTAGTTGTACAGCATATACTTCTTCTAAAAGTTAGTGAAATCCATGTGAAACATTATATAAACCATAATAAATGCTTAATAATCAATCTTTTCACATATACAAATAGATATTAACATGTAAGTTCAGGAACAAGATGGTTCTTCATTATTACGAACAGCATGTACAGAAATAAAGAGTGGAGAGATCACCTGAATACTTCCACGATCTTCGAGCAGACCGTCGTCCAGATCCGTCCCGCCCTTGCCTCGCTAAGATACTTTCAAGACTTGTGCACTCGAGATGGCATATAAACGGATGAACATCTCCAGGAAACAAGGGTTTCCTGTATAAATCTAGGAAAGTGCAGGAGGCACGGGAATTCAGACTTGAATTGGGATTCCAACGAGTATAATGTCTATCAAATTTCTCTCCTTGGGCCATGCGCCAGGGGCTTTTATACTCCTGTTGACGGGACAGTTAGACGATTGGCCACGTGGAGGTGGTTGAACTGCGGGTAACCATCCTTGACCTGAAAATGAGGATTTTTTATATATATTTTTAATGGTTTTAATGGCATACGCGGGAAAGTACATGTGGACTCGCGTATACACACGGAAAATTCTGGGCATACCCGCGTATGGGAATTTTAACACTGTTTTTTAGTGAATTTGTTCAAGTCTGTAGGAATGGGTGCCCAAAGCCATAAAGACAATCATGAATCACCCGAGGGTGAAAAATGATGCTATAACAGATGCCCCCTAATATATGAGGTCAGAAGGGGTACATGATGGCCGAAATGTATTATGCACATAGAAATAACTTCGCAAGGACAAGAGAGGACTTCACCATATTTCAGCCTGCCAAAAACCAATGAAAGAAAACAGAGAGTCAACTCATGCTGAGGCGGGCATACCCATGCTCAGTAAAAAATACATAATATAGAAAGTACTGAATGGATCCAACATGTATACAAGTATAGCTGAACTGAAAGTACACAATGGATCATCTGAGCATGGCCCGGAAATATAAGTCTGAATCAATGTCCAAGTATCACATATAGAAAGCTGATCAATGATGCTGCAACTGGATGTCTGATCATATAAGTAACTGAATCTCCAAGTACCAAATCATAAGGGGTAGATATCATGGTACAATCACGCAACTTGGGAGCCAACATATAAGATGCTGTTGTACTAAACTGAAACATATAAGGGTGAACGACATCACTGGTAGAAACTGAATGGACTGTCAAAAGTGAACCGAAAAATGCTGATGCAACCCGAGGTCTTCACCGATCACAACGGAACAATTCTACACAATGGGAATAAACGAGCTGAAGTCGACCATGTGAGAAATTGTTGGATTACCGGTCAATAATGTATACCGTTAACCAACGCGAGACAACCCACCAATAATGAAAATGAGTGTCAAGGTGCCCCAGTACAATCTAACAAGTGCGAGTGAATGAGTTGAAGTCAAACACTTGAGAGAATCTATCAATCAGGAGGCAATGATGAATCCCCACTGTCGATAGCGAAGAGTCTGCCACTGATGACTGCAAACCCTAAGGTACTGACAAAAAGACTCTAGACCTTATTCCCAGTGCAATGAGTCGGAGTCGATGGGAAAAGATCTGCTGGAAGGAAGGCATTAAGGCATCCCACATCAGTCCAGCGCGAGTGTAACCCGCAGGCCAAAATTTGGAAGGAATCGGACGAAGCAGAGTGACGGAACCAAACCGAAGTACGTTTCCGACATGCACAAGATGAAGCTAGCACACGGAAGAAACCCTCTGAACCAACCAATAATGAAAGCTGACACAGAGGCGAGAAATCCACCGATAGGGTCAAATGGAAATCAAGGTACTGCACGAATCCCAAGTGTGATAATGTGTGCTGACGTCGAACACGGGGGAAACCACTCAGTCAAAGACCCATAATGATGATCAAATGTTGAGCACAAGGTCACCTATCAATGATGGAAATAGGGCCAGGGTGCGGCTCTAGGTTTTCTCTCAGAGCAATATGTCGTAGTCGATAAGAGACAAACCCGCCAGCAAGAAGTCAATGGAGACCTTCTCAAACCAGCACGAGCAGAGGACCAAAACATCTGATGTGATAGAACAAGATACTGACAAGACCGGGAAGGCCGACTAAATAATGAGTCAAGAGACACCGCAGAATGGCCGAATCTGGTTAGACTTCCCTTGAACAAAATCATGACTCGTGATGACCATGGCAGTAAAAAGTGACACTGTATAAGTCTGTTATGCAGGAGGCAGAACAAACTCTCCATATGATTGGAAGAGATAACCAACCGGGGGAGGACCGACCAGTGAAACAAGGCAAAGGATGAACCTAGGTCAAAAACTAAAACCATCCCAAATGGAGGAAATATATAAGTGTATTTGCTTTGTTCAAGGGCGAAAAACTGACACTGTACTGCCATCAAATGACGAAGTTATATCCCATTCCTGATCTTTTTGTTATATTTGATTTTTTTGTCTTTTTCATATAATAAGCTTGAAAAAGAATAAAAGAATGCTATGGTACAATGGATAGAATGAGTATCAAGAAACAGATGCACTAGTTCCTGGGATTGGAATGATCCTATGCTTAATGCAAGGTGGCGAAAACTAGTAAGCGATACTCAGAGGAATGTTCCATCCATGGGTAAAAGTGTGTCAAGTCGCGATAGCTAAGTGCATGCAACGGTTTAACTTGTACAGATAGACAAGGTCAAAAGTTGGCTTAAACATTGAGTCCAAATGAAGCCGGCTAAAGGCCAGGATAAACAAGTAGCCAAAATGCAATGCAGTAATACAACTTAACAACACCAAGGAGCCTCTAGAGTAAAAGCCAGAAAAATGATAGTGAAGAAGAAGAAGAATGAAGCTTCAACACATAAGTCATGGCGGGACTAAAGAGGACTCTCGAGCCTACATAAAATGCAGCATGGGCAACAAGTGATAGCGAGGAACTAACTAGGAAGACCATGTAAAGGAAGGCTCTACCACCAAGTCATGATTAAATAATCGGCGAGTGAAATAGGTGTAATACTCATGACCTAATGGGATCAACCCTATGGCAAGTGATCAGAATGGAGGCTAGTATGAAAAATGCAACGGAAAGTGGATTTCCTAACCTATATGCCAGTTTTAATTTATAAAAAAGAGATTTCAAGAAGACCAATTGAACTATCCGGTAACTAAGTCAAACAAACTTGAATTTCAAGTATAAATTCAACAAAACTCTCAAAGCCAACCATGCCACTCTTGCAGCGGGGCCTTATACGAGCCAAAATGAAGACAAGAAACTCAATAAATCAACTCAGTACAATAGTATAGACTTGCAATAAAAACTTCAAAGAATCAAAAAGAGACTCTTCTAAAATTGCAACAAAACTAGTCTACTGAAGATCAAAGAAACCAAACGCAGCAAATAGGTAAAAAATCCAAATGCGTAGCAACACACAAGGAAAGAGTAAATGAGCAGGAGCTCTCTATTCTGATTAAACAGAACAGCCAAAAATCTTTAAGAAAATACCTTGGTACTCAAACCAAAATTGCAAACGTAACAACCAAAAATTTCACCAACCGAGAGAGTCTTCACACAAAGGAGAGAGAGATAGACATATAAACACTTTAAACACAGTCCAGAGATTAAAAAACACTGTAGAAATAGGTCTTCACAGTCAGACAAGACTAAAAAGCCAAGAAATCAAAAATTTCAAAATTGACCCAGATATACGCGACTTGACAGTTTTGAAACAAGCGTGCATACACGACTGTGCTAAAGGAAACTTGCGTATACATGACTACCTTTAACAAAAACTGCGTGTTTACGCGTCTGTGTGCAGACAAACCCGCGTATTCAAAGGTAAATAATGAAAATTTAAAAAAGATCAAGCCTGGGTAAGAAACCAGGACTTCAATCTGTCTGAGAAAAATTTAACTGGACTGGAAATAAAATTTAAAACTACTGGAAGCCTATCAAACAGCTGAAACCACCCAACAGGGGAATCACAAGAATGTGTTCCCCAGCGGAGTCGCCAGTTCTGTTTTGGGGAAAATCACCCTAGAGGTTTGTTGGGTCAAAACCTCCAAAGATCAGGGCATGCTATTCAGAAGGACTCACACACAACCATACTTAAATGCTAAAAAATAGATAACAACGATAGTAGGACTCACCCGTAGTCCTACGTTCGATGTAGATCCCGCGGGGTCCAAACCCCCAGCAACCCTTCTTCCTCCTTAACCTGGAAAACAAGAAAGAACGTGCATGGAAACCTAGTTGTACAGCATATACTTCTTCTAAACGTTAGTGCAATCCATGTGAAACATTATATAAACCATAATAAATGCTTAATAATCAATCTTTTCACATATACAAATAGATATTAACACGTAAGTTCAAGAACAAGATGGTTCTTCATTATTACGAACAGCATGTACAAAAATAAAGAGTGGAGAGATCACCTGAATCCTTCCACGATCTTCGAGCAGACCGTCGTCTGGATCCGTCCCGCCCTTGCCTCGCTAAGATACTTTCAAGACTTGTGCACTCGAGATGGCATATAAACGGATGAACATCTCCAGGAAACAAGGGTTTCCTGTATAAATCTAGGAAAGTGCAGGAGGCACGGGAATTCAGACTTGAATTGGGATTCCAACAGAGTATAATGTCTATAAAATTTCTCTCTCCCTTAGGCCATTCACATGAGGGGCTTTTATACTCCCTCAAAGTAGTTTCAATCAGTTGGAAATAGTTGGCCACGTGCTGGGGTGGTTGAACTACTGGAGTAACCATCAACCCAGCCCGAAAATATGGATTTTTTATATATATTTTTAATGATTTTAATGGCATACGCGGAAAAGTACAAGTGGACTCGCGTATACACGCGGAAAAGTCTGGGCATACCCGCGTATGGGAATTTTAACACTGTTTTTTAGTGAATTTTGTTCAAGTCTGTGGGAATGGGTTCCCAAAGCCATAAAGACAATCATGAATCACATGAGGGTGAAAAATGATGCTATAACAAGTTTTTTCTCTTCATATTTGTAATTTAGAAGAGCTTTTTCTAACCACCTCCGGGTTGCTCCCAGAGTCACCCAGGCAAGCCCTCTCAACATCATCCTCTTTCTCTAGTACCTAATTAGTAATTTAATTAACCATAACAGTTTCTTAATCATGCAGGTATTTCAAATATATTTCCAATAAGCATAAAGCTTTCATGTTAAACAATGAGGTCAAAAGACTTTAGACTATGATGCAAAAAATACAAAGAAACCTCACCAACACTCAAAGGACAAACAAAGTTAAACCTCTACAAAGTATAAATAGATATCTGATAAACTTCATTCCACCACAAAAATGTGCTTAACTAAAGAAAATTCTAATTATTGTGCTTTCAAGACAAAGCTTTCAAGGGCAGTGATGTTATAAACATACCCCTACACATCGTGAACAATCAATGTGTATAATTAGACCATCATAAGGCTCATTTTTAACATCATTACTATCATTTTATAAATCATTTTCATCAAATCAACAAGAAGCAAGCAGCAACTGCACTCAGTTCCACTGGAGCAAAGTATATGGAAGTTTCATATACTTATTATGAAGTTATCTAGATTTGCAACTTGATTGTAGAGTCAACCAATCAGTTGTTGAAGCCCAATATTGTCTCTTGTGAGAATCAAAGTTACATCAAGCTCTATGAAAATCCAATGTGTCATGACCATTTCAAACACATTGATATTCAATAAAATTTCCTAAAATTCCAAGTTCATTAGGGAGTTGGTAGTGTTGGACCACATTCTGACAAAGTTTCATATGGTTAATAGTTTGACAAAGCTCCTAACAAAGGGGAAGTTTGACAAGTTGGGGGAGAATCTTGGGTTATTGGTCACTCCCTCCTTAGCACATCCAAAACTCACTGACACTTCCAGTCACAAACTCTTATTCATTCATTTTTAAATATAGTTTTATCTGGTCTGTTATGATGAACTGTCTAGTGGAATATCCATGATAATTTATGAATCACCCCAATATCTATCCTTTATGCAAGTCATATGATGATATTTATTCACACTTATTTATCTCTAGTTGTCCAAACACAGTGCAGTTCATCACCGCCACTCTTGCAAAATTGAACATGATAGGCTCGTGGTCCTATCTAAGCTTGGAAGAAAATTTCAAAACTTAGTTACACAACATGATGGAATATTATTATAAAGGTTTCCCATGCATTCTAATCAACAATATCTAGTGGGATTGGAACAACAACATATTTTGTTCACGAGAAATATCCATGATATTTTATGAATCACCCCTTATTTATCTCTTGTCCCAACACGGTGCAGGTCATCACCACCACCCTTGAAAATTTGAACATGATAGGCTCATGGTCCTATCTAAGCTTGGAAGAAAATTTCAAAACTTAGTTACACAACATCATGGAAGATTTTTTTTTAAAGTTTCCCATGCATTCTAATCAGCAATATCTGGTGGGATTGGAACAACACATTTTTTTCATTAAAAATATCCATCATAGTTTATGAATCACCCCAAAATCTATCCTTTATGCAAGTCATATGATGATATTTCTTCACACTTATTTATCTCTTGTCCCAACACAGTGCAGGTCATCACCAGTACCACCCTTGCAAAATTGAACATGATAGGCTCATGGTCCTATCTAAGCTTGGTTGAAAATTTCAAAACTTAGTTACACAACATCATGGAAGATTTATTAAAAAGGTTTCCCATGCATTCTAATCAACAATATCTGGTGGGATTGGAACAACAACACATTTTTTTCACGAGAAATATCCATGATAGTTTACGAATCACCCCAACATCTATCCTTTATGCAAGTCATATGATGATATTTCTTCACACTTATTTATCTCTTGTCCCAACACAGTGTAGGTCATCACCACCACCCTTGAAAAATTGAACATGACAGGCTTGTTGTCCTATCTAAGCTTGGAAGAAAATTTCAAAATTTAGTTGCTCAACATCATGGAAGATTATTCTAAAGGTGTCCCATGCATTCTAATCAGCAATATCTTGTGGGATTGGAACAAAAACACATTTTTTTCACAAGAAATTCTAACAAAGATCACAATTAAATTGATAAAAAATAGTGTTTGGAAGACAAGATTCATCCTAAACCACAAAATAATGGATTTTGGTAATTCCTCCACTCCCTCTTGGATGCCCTTGTGACTTAATTGATGGTGTTGCACAAATTATCCCACCTAGATGCAAGGTGGATGTGGTACTCTTCCTCTCCCAGTATTATAGCGAGAAAGTAAGACATACCCAAAGTTAAGGCTCCAACAACTGAGTTGATTCCACTGCTCTTTGTACCCTTATGGAAATTGCATCCATCAAAAGAGTCAAATCCCTATAGATCATTGGGGATTCAAAAATCATGATCAATTGGGTCAATAATTCATGATAGAAAACATCTACCTACACCCCATCCTACAAGATATCATAGATTCCCCGAACTCTTTGGACTAGCTATCTTTCAAACACATTCAGAAGGAGATAAATACCACAACATACAAGATTTCAAAAGAATCTCTCAAATTTCCCATCGATACCTTTGTGGTATTAGACTCCATTGATAGGATGGAGTATGACCAAATGATTATTCATGTCTAAGCTCAAAAAACAAGCCAATCTAGATTGATGCATGCACATTCCAATCATGACATTTAATTTCTACATCTTCTCAATAGAAAAAACAAGTAATATTTTTTCTCTGTTCACTTTACAACATAAACACCAATTTCACCAATATTGTTAGGATAAGTTGAATGATATGACCGAAAATGTGGGAGGAGTATTTTTTGGTGTATTGAACAGGACTGGGGGACACACATGTAGCATGGATGGGTAGAAGTGGGATGTCCAAGCATGGTTTACTAAGATCTATACTCCAGGCATTACAGAATGAGAAGGGGGATTAATACCTAATTGCATAGGGGCTAGGGGGGCCTAGAGGGAAGGTAACAAGAGAAATTGAAAGGGGAACCCCTCATAGTGGTGATAAGGGCATTAGGGGCCCCATTATCACAACCAATAAGTCATTAACCCATAACCATTAAATTCCCTATCCCTTAACCCTGAAGCCATACTCTCTTAACCCCTACACTCATACCTCATAAGCCACCGAACCCTTGACGCATTAAACCTTAAGCTATTAACTCATAACCTAGAATCCATGAACCCCCTAAGCACTAACCCCTTATTCTCTTAACCCGTGACCCTTAAACCTTAATCCATAACCCCCAAACACCTTATAACCTAACCCCTTAGCCCCTAACACCTAAATCCCTTAATTATTAAGCCCTTAATCCCTAAATCCCTTTCCCCCCAAGCCCTTGGCCCTTAAATCTTAACTCTTGAAGCCCTTAACCACTTAGTATCTAAGGCAAAACAAAACACCTCAAACCAACAAAACAACCTCTTAGGAGAATCCTTCACCTCTAACTAAGAATATTGGTACCATTTGATTTTTAGAGAACTGGGTATTGGTCACGAGGGTGTGCGTTTGTGGGTAATGCACTTATAACATGTATACCAAATTTAGAACAACTGGATAATTTGAAAAACCTCGACAAGAATTGCTCACAATATCTACTCTTCATGTTGACATGGAGCTTGTAGTGTTCTCCCACATAAGGAGTTGACAATGAATAAATCACTCATAATGACACAACCTATTCAACCCTAATGAGAAAGGAGCTAGCCCTTGACATAAATATTTTTTTTGCTAAAAAACCACAATTGTGTCAATGTATAATACTATTCATAAGAGAAAATAAAATGATATTATCCACATCAATTCTTGAAATAGCCTCACATTTGCCACGAGTGGTGAACCAAGGGGTGAATGTAGGGCACTATTAAAGTTACGTCATTTTTAAATTCCTTTTACACCACGAGATTGTTCTCCATTAGGGTTGATGCACCATCACAAGGGAGCATGACACCTTTTTGTGGGGGAGCGATTAAAGTTGTAACACAATTCAGGTGACATACACCTCCAATGTAAATGACATCATTATATGTTTGTGTCAATTTGTTAAAGAGGTTATTTATAAACAATAAATTTAGTACTTGGACTTCATATTTTCATGGCCTTCACTCTAAGATGGATTTGTACTAGGAACACTTCATGCAAATAAGAGGGGGCCTTAATTTTGAACCCTCATACACACAAGAGCACTAGATGTTGCCCTTCAGATCCTTCATGGTGGTTTCAAAGTGGGTTTACATTAGTGTCTAGTTGAAACCAATGTGATCATGATATTCCTCTTCTCAATAACATCTTCTAGCTTTGCCATATACACAACATTGAGTTAGAGGATCACCTCATCTAATGATCTTACAATTACTAGTTGTAAAAGTTCACTTGCTAAATTAATACTAAATTTGAGAAATTTTAAGTGATCGAACTAAAAATGACTAACTTAAACGACTAAGAAAGTCATAATACATTGCATGTATTTCTCTGATCTCTAGGATGAAAGGGAAACCAAACTCAAAGCTAGACAACGTACATACATTGAAGATGGATTCAATTTTGGAAACTATCATTTAAAAAGAGTTTAGCTCTACCCCAAAATGACAGTGCCTCCTCCAATACCTTGCCACAACTTCCATAGTTGTCAATTTTTACAATAATAGAACCTCTAAGTACAAGCTTACCATATACTTAGAACTTAGGTTGGAATTTATTTGATTCTTGAACTCTTTAGATGATGACTAAAGATCATTAAATATATAGATTGAAGCATTTGCTTGTAGTTATTGATGAAATTGTTAACCATCCATAGAGGAATACTTCCTTCAGACATGTACTTGATTTTTTCCACAATGAAAGAATCCTACTATGTTTTTGGTATATACGACAAGACTACATCTTTAAAGTAATGAAGATTTAATTATTAATGTTTGAAAATCCTTTAAGAGGTGGAGACAATCAAATTCACATAAGAGGAGGTATTCCCTTTGTTTAGCGAACCTCCATGGAGAGAAAGAAATAAATGCAAGATTAACCTATTGTTTATGTGATAATTAGGGAATGTATATCCATTCTCTCAAAAATTAGTCTTAGATAATGAGAAAGAATCTCCTATTTATTCTAAATAATCCTTAACGCTATTTATAAAATACCTTCTCACCATCATAATCACAATAGTCATTTTTTTAAGAAAAAAACTACAACAAAACTTTAAATATGCAAATAAATAACCTCCATACATGAAGGTGAAAACATATTTAAAAATTTAAAAAAAATAAATAAAATATAATATAGAAAAATTAACAAAAATCTTGATACAACATTAATTTAAATAATTTTCTTTAACACAAATATATTATTAAAAACTACAAATTAACATTAATAAATAAATAATTTATATAAAACCCCACTTTAATAATGAATAATCACTTAATTTATAATTTATTTATATATGGATTCAATGTGACTCAAAGAAATGACACAAGCCATTATAATTATCCCACCCAATCACTTAGTTTCATTCCTTTGCCCTCTTGTTCCATTTATTTTTCCAAATTAAAAAAATATTAAACTATTCCAAATTCTTTGAAATCATTTGACTCAAATACAAATATTGGCGCCTTTACATTTAATGCCTCTTTGTATTTTTCCGCTATTGCATTATCCCTCTCCCTGCCCTGAAACGAGCTCACGCACTGAAACGTGCTGAGGAGCTTGCTTTTGTACAATCCTGGTTTGCAATCGCTCTGGAATAAATCCCCGAGCCCCCAGATCCCTTCATGCACGGCTTCCAACAGATCATTTATGCACGACTTCCAAAAGATCATTTGTGTTTCTTCACCGAGTTCAGAAAAGGTATTTTTCTGCAGGAGAATGCTTAAATTGCAAAATCCCATAATTTTTTTTTTTTTTTGTGGCTGTCGCGAATCCTGTATGCTCTGTCCTGGAGAAAATTCATTAAATAATCCACTATATTCTCTGAACTAAATTTTTCGAAATAAGTCTTGCTCAAAGAACTGTTTTAAGCAGCAGAATTAGAGAAAAAAAAAGTTGATTAAAGTATCTACATGGTTCTTTGGTTCCCTCAGTTCAATTATTCTAAGCTTTGAATGGAAAATTTTAACCCTATTTTGGCTTATAGAAAATGTTTCATAAGATAAAGCTCTCTATAAATGGACTAGAGGAGGTTGTGCTCAAAAATTTGTTTAAAAAAATGACAGAGTTTGCGAATAAATTCATTGAGTTAAAGGATGGGGATTCTGATACATTTCAAGTAGTTTGATTGAATGATTTCTCTTTCTGTTCTGCACATTTCAAATTCTTGGGAGAATCGACATTGATTATTCTGGTATTTGACAGTATTCTATTCAAATTACACAGAGGAAGATAGAAATTTAGGGCTTTTAGAGGCTGGGTGTACAGAATGCCAAAATCTTTATAGGTTTTTCTGAGATTTTTAAGACTGTCAAATAGGATAGAACATTAGGGCTTTCACTAATCCAAGAAGGCTAATGTCACATTCTTTACAGATTTACTTAAGAGTTATGAGACTAAACATTTTTTATGTTCAGGTGGTTCATAGATATCTTCAAGTGGTTTCTATTTGTATGGAACAAGCAATTTCTGTTTGTATGCAACCGAGAATTTGATACGTCAACTGAAATACTATGCTTTAATAAGTTTTCCCTTTCATATCATCTTTGTGCAATAGAATACAATCTTTAATGTTCTTTAGTGTATGGATAAGTCAAAACTAATGGATCAAGAAGCAGGGACTATAGAAAAAGTTACTAATGGAGGGAAATGTTATCCTTCACAAGATAACAACGTAGAGGTACTTTTTTGTTGTTTTGGCTAGAATAGGCCATCCAAGTAGGCCTTAGAAGTTATAGAGAGAAGCTCTTTGTTTTCTTTTACAACGGCTGAAGTGGAAAATTGTTGCCACATTCTGGGGTCACCTCTGTCCATTATAGGAGGTCTTGTAACCTGCTCTGAGTTTCCAGTTTCTCTCTAATAAAGCTGGTATGGAAAACCAATGTTCTATTGAAGGTTTAATCATACAAAGGATGCGTAAAATGAAACTCCTTTAGTGAGTCCAAGAAAAATACCTGGCGAAGAATTGGTACAAAATGATACCTGTAGAAGAGCCGACAAAGTTCCAAAATTAGAGCCAACTTCGCCAATTAAAAACTGAAAACAACCTGGAATCCTATCTTCAGGACGAGATTGTTTGAAGCACCACAAAAATTCAAGTATGTTGCTATTGTGCTACCTTTCTATAGACTTGAATTATTTCTTTTATTGCTGTAATATCAGTTATATAGTCCTGGTTCAAACATTTGAAAGATAGACTTGATTTTTCATCCAGTTGATTATGAGACTTTGTACTCAAGGTCATGAGAAAAAAAATCCAGAACTTTTCAGCTAGTCAAGCATAAGTTCTTGAAAGTTAAATAGTAACTGTCTCTATCTAGTTTCCCACTATGCAGCGGGCATATCACTGATTTTAGCAAGCCTTAGCATTTTCCTCTCTAACTACATAAGGAAGCAAATTTCTAAACTCTTCCCTGACACACATGAAATTTAGATGCAGTTTCGGCAATGTCATTCGCAAATTATAAGAAATTATTGTACAAGAACCTTCTTACAGTCCTTGCTTCTCAATGCCAAGCAGATGTTGCAATGAGAATTTCGTCCAACCATCCTTAGACTTTTAGCTATTGCAGTATGATTGATGGAGAAAAGATTTAACCGTGTCCTTATTGTTTATTTTCTCTTTCCAACCTGGATTGTTTATCTGCTCTTAACAGTTCATTTCCTTGAGAGAACAAGGCTGCCTTTTAAGTGCCCATTTTCCCTTATTTATTACACAAATATCCAAAACAACCTTGTTACCTTGCATCTATTCTTTGACTCCTTCCTTCTTCCATTGATCCTCTAGATGATAATATGGAGGTTAATCATAAAAACAAGACAAGATACACTGCTCATATTCCAGACAGGATTTATTCATTTCTACATGTGCCAGAACCCAGTTGAATTTTCCTTCTTGTGACAAATACAAAATGATACACCGCTCATATTCCAGACAGGATTTCTCCATTTCTATATATGCCAAAACCCAGTGGAATTTTCCTTCCTCTTATCATCTTGATTCTTGCTTAGCTTAGTCCAACTTCTTACTTTGGAAGTTTACAAAAAATTTACAAAATCCATAACATCTTGTGAACCTGAGTGGTGCATTTCCAAAATCAACAGGTGAAGTCCAATTTCCCAGCGTCCAAATTCCTTCAATTCACTATTGATACAAAACAAGAAATTATAGCTAGCTGCTAACATTCTCACTTAAAGCTTTAACAAGATTCCTAGGAATTACATATATCCTTTAGTGTTTCTAGTCATCAGAATTTAAGGAGCCAGTTTAGAAAATCTCACACAGAGGGAAATCAACAAGAACATTCTTCAAGAGATTAAAGCCAGACTCTCCTTAAAAATTACATCTCTATGATTCCTACTAATAAAAATACGAGTTGATTAGGCTTGTACTAGTGCAATAAGAACATATACCATGCTAGGGACTAATTTTTTATTCTTACCAGGTTTATCCTCATTGCTAGCTTCCAACATGAGTGGTTCCCTCTAGTGATTTATCACTGTCAACATTTAGCCTACATAGGGCTTGGTCTAGTGGTGAGTTGGACCAATTTCGATGCTGGAGACCAAGCTTCTATTCCCTATAGGCATAGAAGTTTACTAGGACTATCTTGATTGGCTAGCCTGCAACGTTAGTGGCGCCCTTAAGAGGGCTTCTGGCCATCAACATGAGCTGCAAGAAAAAATGATCTACCAATAAGGGGGAGTGCATATGATGACTTGGGTTCAAACCCTGACAAGTGCACTCCATTGTGTTACTAAGGGCCCATGATGAGGCCAAGAGGAAAATACAAAATTCAAGTCCAAATGGATTTTATATGGGCATAAAAACCCCTCAAATGCGACAACTTAGCCAATGTTCCACTGTGTTTGACAGCGCTCTTCCCCATGTTATAGTGGGGAAGTGTTTCCCCTGCTTTGACCAAAAATAAAATAACAACCTAGAGAATATATTAAAGCCACACCATCCTTAAAAATCACATCTCTATCATTCCTACTAATAAAAATATGAGTTGATTAGGCTTGTTATAGTGTAATTTAAGAACATATACCATGCTAGGGACTAATGTTTTATTACTGGAACAAAAGTGACCAGGTTTATCCCCACTGACTAGCTTCCAACATCATTAGCTCCCTCTGGTGATTTCTCACCATCAATATTTAGCCTACATAGGGCTTGGTCTAGTGGTAAGTTGGACCAATTTCGATGCTGGAGACCAAGCGTCTATTCCCTATAGGCATAGAAGTTGACTAGGACTATCTTGATTGGCTAGCCTGCAGCATTAGTGCCACCTGTTGTGGCCCTGTAATTTATAATATTGGCAGGAATAAACAATAGAGGACAACATCAAACTGCTTTGGAGTCCAGAACCTATCCTTCCTAGACTCAGAGAGGGCTCTCTCTGTTTTTATGATTTAGCTTGATGATTATAAAGGCTGATATTAGGCTAGTTATAGAAATTATGAGGGCTATTTGTTTTGATTGATTATGTGGTTGGATAGATAGAGCTATGAAACTTAATCCATTGGGCTATGGAATCATAAAAGGCTAAATTGTGCATCAACGTTTCAAGGGCATTCACAGGGCAAGCTAACTATGCAGACTGGATCTTACTGGTAGTGTGAATATGAGATGGAAGAAAACAATGAGTTCAATAATAGCTAAAGAGCAGTTAAGAATTATTTAACTATACTTGAGAAGAAAACATTAAGATAGTAAACACAGACAAAATTAAGGTGCTCTCTTAGCAAATCTTAATCTAAATTTTATGTTTCACAATCAGACAAATTGATGCTCAGCATGAAAGAAAGAGAAAAACATTAACACAGAAGAAACATCACCATTAACATATCTCAAGAATCCTGTGAACAGTCTCTTATTATTGATGGCCCAACAAAAACTACAGCGCTCCAATACAATGATCTTTACAACGTAGAGTCTAACAAGGTCCAACCCTTGATATTGAAAACACAAGCAGTATTTAACTGCAACTATGCTGGTTTCCCTAATCTACTTTGACAATCTTCATTAACTACAATTTAATTAGAATTTGACAACTGTGGCCATGCAAGGTCCGAACACAAAATATCTCTTTCAAAACCGACTGTAAAATTAACTTTGGTAGCTCTTCGTAAATAAAAAAGGTATGCTGAAAGTGGCTGAGGTGGTCATGAAGAGGCAACGCTGGGTGGCTCTGCCATTTAGACCGCCTTTGCTGGATCATTAGTTCTAATGGGGCGTTGGCTACCATGTGTACCCTCAAATATCTCTATCCAATATTTCCCATCGGTCACCAATTTTTGCATCTACATCGTCAATTTCTTTTCCTAGCTTGTGAAGCATAGCATCAATCCTATTTATCAGAGAAGACAAAACATTGCTTCCTACAGAAACTTTAGTCGCATGACACTTCGCATCCTTTGATAGCTAGACACAGAGAATCCTTCACCCCTGTTAGGAAAGGCTGAATTGGTGGCTTCACATTGTTGTTTACGCTCAGTCACACTGTCTGAAGAAAGAGATTGTGTTGCCTTCTGTGGTATCTCAAATATACCCTTTACAAAACAACCAATTCCTCCTGCTATCTTAATTTCCTCCATGTGGGCCTCAATTATGTCTTGTAACACCTGTGTTGGAGTTTGCTTGACCTTTTTTCCATGGTATGACATTTGTTGCCGCTTGTAATCTCTTACTTCAGCTAATGATTCTTCTCTTGTTTTCTCCCTCTTTTTCCCCTAATAGGAAGAATGCTGCCATATAAGGCCATCTTGCTCAAGTATGGGTTTATAATCGAAACGCCTTTTCCGCTCCTCTGTAGCCTTCCTCACGTCATTTTCATGCTCAAATAATACCTGAAAGCATTTCAAAATCGCAGGAAGCTTTGCCTCTTGGGCAAAGGCAATTAAGACCTCTACATGACGAATGATGAACTCAACAACATCTGAACCGAATAAATAGCAGAACACTGGCCATACACATTCTCGAGGTTTTCCACTACATCGTATTCTCCTTGTGAAATCTTAAACTTCTGAAAGTGCATCATATCCCATTTCAGGGACAGACTCAAGGCAAACATCAATATTCAAAATAGGTGGACCAACAGTCCCGATTGTTGAAATAACATTTGGAAGGGAAACAAAACTTCCCACAAAAGTTTCTGTCAAACCATAGTCCTATGAAACATGGAAACATGTCACTACTCGTAGAAACTGTTCCACATGTCTTGCAAGTGGATCTGCTCCTGATGACATTATACGGACACGTCCTCCCAGAACTTGTTTAATCTTGCTAAAGACAACTTGATAAAAAAGTGGTGATGCTTTTTCATGTTTCAACCCTTTGCGCATATTACTAAGCTTGTATTTGTATGAAAATTCAAACAACTTTCTATTCAAAAATCCTCCAACGATGATATTCTGGTTTAAACCTAAATATATGATATCAAAAAACACGCGGGACACCACAGAATACAGTTGGTTTTAGTTCTGCAATATTCTCCAACAAAAGCTTCACATCCTCGCGCCAGAAGCCTATTGAAGCACTTTTTGATATGAAAAATTCCTCTGTCACTCGATAAAATATATGTGCTAGAGAAAGAAATGAGAAATAAACATCCTTCTCTGTGAGCTCTTCATTCTGACATTTAAGAAAATAAGCAATTTCGGTCACCATAGAAACAATGTTTTCATTTGTGATCAATATGCCTTTAGGTTCACCAGTTGTGCCATTAGTGTACATTATCGTGCAAATATTTCTCTTTTTGGGTAATGATAGTTCAAACCTCCTTTCCTTTCCCAGCAACAAAAATTCATTCCAAGTATAGACTTTGAGCATTTGTTTTACGAAAACCCGAAACCGGATTTCGGAGAGCCCAACAAATGGTAAGCCGTATTGTGATGGGGGGGGGGGGGGGGGGGGGGGGTTGTGAACATATCCTTTGCTTGCCACATGGTTAATGGCTGGGTTTGAAAATTACCCATTTCGAACCCCCCCTCCTACATTAAAATTCGAAACACCGAGGTGGTCCGAAATAAACTTGAACCGTCAATCTAAACCAACGGTTATCCTCCATAAGTCGAACATGCATGAGGTTTAACATAATATCAACAGAAGCTCCACTGCCATAGTGTTATAGTTCTTAGCTCTTAAATCTCCTTCTACCAGACCATCCTCTGTCAAAACACCAATACGCATAGCCTTACTTGCATCAGGTTCATCTTGGGATTATCTTCCTCCACTTCAGGAGATCTCTACTCATTTGTAATAATAGATTTTGAATTGACAAAACATTCAGCCATTTCTTTGTTTATATTTCTTTTAGACACACCTGTCGCTGTTGATATAGTGTGGGGAAAAGACTTGTTTTCATATTTATAACATTGAACCACCAGCTCAATCATTTGAGAATCTTCACTACCTCTATGTATCTGCTCAATAGAATCTTTACTGAGGCTTACTATGTCATTGTTTTTTTTTTTTTTGCTGATTCAATGTTTTGCAATGTCATATCTCTGAAACATGGGTAGTCATCGGCTGTCACTCTCGCTATCTCCCTGATTTCTCTGTTACTAATTGATAGCTCTCCACCACCTTTATTTGACGAGCAATAATGTCAGCACATCTTGGAAGAAGTTCAACTGGCTACCCTCCAGGCATCACAATATATTCAATAGCAAGTCTGGCCTCTTATAAAGCATCAATCTCTTCTGGGGAAGATCTTCTCTTGGCTGCTCCATCTGATATCTCAATATGATTCTTAAGCTTTTTGACTGAACTAAAATAACTTGCACCAAGAGTCTCCAAACCAAGAATAGTACGCATGACCCTTACCATCTCCGCCATCGTGTTTGTCTTCATCACAAATATGGGTAGACGCTGATATTTAGCCACTCCTTGAATCCATGAATTCTCCTTGAGCTTAAAATGTAAATCAAGAATTGCATCAGCTACTCCAATGTCATTGTGAATTTAACTGAATTCTCTAGGCCCATTACTTCCACTACTTGCTCCAGATCAGCCTCCATGATCTTTTATAAGTATATAGAATAAGTGGTGAATCATCATCCTTCCGAAATTGCTCATAACTACCTTTCAACCCAAAAATATCATCATCGCCACTCTCATTACCAGCCTCAAAAACACCATCAGACTCTAAACATGTGAAAGTGCGCCTAAAATGGCTTCCAATGTCTGGTTTTGTTGTGGCAAGACTTCCATCTGTCACTACCTTCATAACCATATGGCAGACCTCAAATGATGGAGATTTTCCTATTCACAACATATCATGGAAAGTTTATATGAAGTTTGAACAGGCCAAGATAGATACTTGATTAATTATTTTTGTTTTTGAATTGACATTGCATACTGTATCATACAGCATATTTATCCCCTGGGATGGATATGAAAAACTTTATAGAGCACCTGCTAATATGGCATCCATAGTTGCTTCTAAGTTGTGATGAATATGACATTCGGTCCCTGATGTCATCTCTACAGCATAAGTAAATGAGGATGGTCCTTTTCTCTCAAGTATAGCCTTCTGAACTCCCCTTCTCTTTGCCTCATCATCTCCAAGGGTAACACTCTGCACACCCTCTACAAGCATCTCTAAAGAATGATTCTTTATGAGATTTTCAATAGTAATTCCATGCGCAGTTCTAACCAATTGGATTTCACGCTGAGAAATAGTACTGGCTGCCATTGCTTCAGGCTCTGTTCCAATTTCATCAATAATAACTGTTTGAGGCATATGATTTTCAACTGCTTCAATCATGACTTTATGTTTCATATCAACATTTGGTACTTGCATTCTCCGTGGCCGACCAATGCATGCATGAGGGATGTCTCCATCACCATCTATTTTATTTGATGTATCAACTACCACAGTGTGCTTCTTATCTGGTTCCATATTAGGCTGATTGGATGGGAGAGACATTGATGTTTCTAAAACATCAAACATATTTCCCAATTTTATATCTACTCCCTCACTTATTGCTTCAACACTATCAACTACAATTTCTTCCACTGTCAAGACACTCTTCTTCTTCATTATCTGAATGTAAATCAAATTCAGCATCAGAGGAAGATGAGTTTGCCTCTGATTGAACTTCAAACCCCTGATCGTCAAATGATTTAAACCTATCAGTTCCATCTTTGTGTTTCCCACTATCATCTGTGCCATCCACAGCTTGAGAAATGCCCTCAAGATTTGGTTCAGTTGCAACATCATTTGTGTCTACAGTGGGCTTTGATTTTTTGAGAAATATCTTGTATTTTAACATGGCTTTTGCTTCTTTTCACAAAGGCTTTCCTCAACTATCTGCATAGAAATTCCACCTCCTTTTGTCCTGTGACAAATACTAGTATACCACCAGGTGGTAACTTCTTATGAATAGCTAAGACCTTTTTGTAAGCCTTCCCAAGTAATATACCAGCTCTGTCTTTGCTGAGAGATGAATGGTTACAGGAAGTTGCCTTGTAGCCACTTCTACTATAGATTGACTTGAAACAGGAACTACAAAATTTGTGCCCAAAGGAGCACATTCAAAACCCTTAGAAGTGGCACTGGTTTGTGTATCTAGCTTTGTTAACAAGTGGCTAAGGGCTTCATTGTTGTGAGTGTCAATAAGATTCAATATACTGAGGTAGTATACAACGTAAGTAGCAGGTCTAGGTGGTGGGGCACTAGTTGGTGAAGCCATTTCAAATTTGTCCCATTTTCGCTAATGAATTTGAAAATATGCAGGAAAAAGTGTAAATTTAAAATTTATCCCGTGCCAAAACCACCCTTAATAGGGCTTTTGGCTATCAAAAAGAGCTGCACGAAAAAATGGTCTACCAATAAGAGGGATTTCATATGATTACTTGGGTTCAAATCCTGACAAGCACACTCCATTGTGTTACTGTGGGCCCATGATGAGGCCAACAGGAAAATACAAAATTCTAGTCCAAATGGATTTTATATGGGCATAGAAAACCCTCAAATGTAACAGCTTAGCCAATGGTCCACTATTTTTGAAAGTGCGCTTCCCCATGTTATAGTGGGGAAGTGTTTCCCCTGATTTTGACCAAAAACAAAATAACAACATAGAGTGTTGTAATATATGCACCTCAATGCAATTGATTAATATCAAAGGTGGGTCTTTTTCCATCTTGGTAAATCCCTCATTATCACAAAAATTATTATGCTTATCCTAATGAACTTGCATATCTGCAAGTATTTTCCCAATCCAAATTGCTTCACATGCCCATTTTGTTGCTACTTTGTCTTGAGTTTCCTACATTCAACCTTGGAAGTTAGGGGAGAGACAGATCTAGTGGACTATAACCTTGTCCAAGGACTTTGATGCCTTTTGCAGGGAAACAAGGATCAAGAGGATGCTAAGAATGGGCTTGTAGAGTAACAAATCCATCATTGAGATAGCTAAAACCATGATCTAGGACATGGATTTACCCATGTGTCTTTAAGCCAAAGCTTGCAACACATTGTCTATATCTTGAACCAATGTCCTCACAGGATCTTGAAGGAAAAAACACCAAAGAAATCTTTGTTGGTGAGAAGCCACAAGTATTACATTTTTGTTTCCTTTTTTTTTGTCCAATTTATATTCATATTCATGACAAGAAAAGGACTAATCTTGAACCCTTGAACATAAAGGCGGTCTTTGTTGGATAGAGTAAGATATCCAAGGCCTACATGATCTAAATTAAAGTGCAACTTAAGACATTGGTGAGCAAGGATATGAAGTTTGATGAAGATGAATGGTCCTCAAAACCATAGAAACATCCTATAGTGATTAATGCATGCGAAAATGTTGTTCCAGATTCTGTTCTAAAACTGAAAAAGAAATCAAAGTCAGATCAGCAAGATTCTAGTGAAGGAACAAAGACCTAATTACTTACTAGTGTAGCCAGGAAGTTAAGATGGCTTACTCAAACATTGTAGGGTGTACAGGAACAAGTGGAAGCATCTAAGTCCACGTCTCATGCGAGTCGTCCACCTAAGAAATTTCCTACTTATGTTGCACTAATGTCTTCTATGTTCAAACAATGCCCTCCCTTTTTTACTTCAATTTCATCTTTGAGAAAGGATGTTTCCTTGGTAAATTTTTGTCATTGTATGTCAAGGGGATTTGCTGAGCTGAGGAGATAAATGTGTCACTTGATAAGAAGTGGCTCACAATTGAGGTTGAACTAGCTTTCAACTGAAAACACATAAGTGTGTTCTTCCAAATGATCATTGAGAAATGTCTTTCAAAGCTGCTGAAAAAAAAAACTGGGCACAAATTTGGACTAAAATTGACATCGTTGTTGTGCCCTTGGGATTGATTTCTTTTACATGTAGTTTATAAGTTGTAGATATAAGGATACCATTTTGAGATCATGATGTGCAGATATCCCGAGCTCACATGTTTTTGGTGAATGAAATAAAATGTATTGGTGGTACTAGTGTGAGAAAGAAAGACCATCCTCCTTTATGAATTATTCCTTATAGGTATAACTGCTATAATGAAGTGAGTTCGAGGTGGGAAGGCTATCTTCATTAAGCTACAATGGTCCATCAAAGTGTTTTTCTGTTAGTTCTACTGCCAGACTTGGCAAGAGATGGCTCAAAATTCTTGCAAGTGATCCACCAA
Organism: Pinus albicaulis; assembly: GCA_034641835.2. Classification (NCBI taxonomy): domain Eukaryota; kingdom Viridiplantae; phylum Streptophyta; class Pinopsida; order Pinales; family Pinaceae; genus Pinus; species Pinus albicaulis. The sequence goes on along the minus strand of CM076581.1, from coordinate 412,452,811 downwards.
ATATATATCATGGAGAATTGTCAACTCAAAATGGCTACGATACAGACTAAGGGATGCATCAGGGATCTGATTTATGATTTCTGGCCGTTTACCTTGTTTTTGTAGCTGATTGGATTGTTTCCTTAAGGAGTTCATGCTAGTAAACTTCCTTGTGGACCCATAAAATAAATATGTTCATAATCATTTAAATTCCTTTCCTGTAGGTTTTCATATCAAAGGCCTTAACCATGGCATGATCAAAGAAACTGTAAAGAAAAATAAAAGGAAAATTTTCTAAGCTTAATGATTTCTTTCCATTGCTAAGCTAACTAGGACAACCTTGAAATATTTTCAAGGAATTTCTATGATGATGCTAAATTGGTCTCGCAAGGCCTGTCAATGGAAAATTTTATATCTTGATTTCACAAGTGGAAATTTAGGGTGACTAAAATATCTTCTATAAAGTGCAGAGGACCAGTCACTAAAATGCAAAGAATTTTTTCGCTACACTGTTTATCTAAATTGATAGATAGACTCTTAACCAGACTCCTCAAACGATGATGTCATAAAATGATTGAGGGGCTCTTCCAATTCAACACCATACCCAGCATATTCATGATGATATTGGATGATATTTAGGCCATTAATGAGATTGGAAAGACGGCTCTCATATTGGAATCAAATTCAGCATATAAATAGATCTATCTAGGTTTGTACAATAATTCAACTCATCTCAAGGTGGTACAAAAGCCCCTTCAGCTCATCAAAAGCAACGTCTTTCTAATTTATTTTGTCATTTGAGTGAATGCCAGTGCTTTGTGCCCTACTGATCTTAAATTCTTAACTGCCTGAGTAAAATCACTAACTTCTGCAATTTACCATAGTCAAACTGTATAAGTTGCCTATCAGGAAAGAACAACTGCCTTCACACAATAACAGATCTAAGAGGTTCAAGAAGCACACTGAGCTCTTTGCTAGCATTATCTTATAGGATTCAATGGCTTAGAATACTGAGCTCTTTGCTAGCATTATATTCTAGGATTCAATGGCTGATTTAGTACACCACTAAATTGGTAGAGGTGCTCTTGCAGCTGGAATTGCAAAGACAAAAGAATCTGAAGTTCAGCAACATTTGACACCACTATGAATGTAACGAAACAAGATCAGTAAGTCTTGATGACGACTTTAGATAGCATGAGATTCATCCATTGTGTGAAGATAAGTATATTTATGATACCAAATCCCTTGAAATAGAATTGGGTATAGGGTGGTGGTCTCACTCTGAAGACAAAGGGTTCACAACTGCAGCGAAAAAGACACTAGAAATATTTAGTTGTGTAAGGTTTAAACAAGGCCTCTTGTCTTGGATATTTTTAGTTGAATGCCTTAAAAGCGTTGATGACTATGTTAGCCTTGTCAATATTCAAAAAAAAGGTTGTAAGTTCATTCATGCTTGAGAACTATCATACTTATCCAAAACAATTTATGTGCTTGTTATGTATCTAGACTCTACCTACTTTCCTTGTTTATGGTATAACATTTTCGGTTCAGTCCGTTTTGGTGCTTATCCTTCTATTTATAGGACCTTATATTGTGTCTTGTTGGATAGGGGACGCAGTTGGGATCAATAAACCTAAATGCAGCCTTGTCAGAAGAATCAATAGGGTTGTGTGTTGAAGATATTTTCAATTATCTGTTATCAATACAGGTGTTAGGCCCCCTTGGTGACCCAACAAATTACATGCTAAATTTTCTCTTTAAATAGGCCCAACTTTTGATAATTTTTGTGAGATGGATGTCCAGCTGTATAGTATCAATAACAAATAAGATGCAAACTTGGACACTTTATGCAAAGGAGATCAGAATAGTGATCACAAGCCTAAGATCATTGATGTATATCAAGCCATTTATTCCAGATGGATTGGAAACAATGCTTATATGACTCCTGGAAGTTCTTGTGACATCATTAGATATTATTCATTCTCAACATAAAAAGTACTAGGAAAATGGAGAATCAAAGATAGGAAGAATGTGGGAGATGTCCTTTCTGATGTTTCTCTTATGAGTTTGGGATTTTTGCCTGTTCTTTGCAGTTGTGTTGAAAAAAATAATGTTGCAAACATATCTTTAGCTGCAATTGATATTCTCTTAAAAGGTTTCCTTGCATCTAATACATGGATTCTTGTTTTTCAAAAGAATTTTCCCACAAAGTGTGTAATTAGTCAGCTTCGACATGATAGTTGGAGAGATTCAGCTCTTGTAATCCTGAATTTATGTTTATCTTTAGCATGTGTTAGAGGAGGTGCTGAGATATTGCAGTTTGCTGGGATATTTTCAAGCTTGTCAACATTTAGTCACTTCCTACGGGATGAACTTTCATCGGGCTTTAGAGATAGAGAGGGTCCATTCTCTATGTGGCATAAAGATAGAAAGTGTGATGGGTTATGGGGTTTAGGGCTAGCAGTTGTAACAACGAGGGTGAATTATATTGGGGAAAATGCTACTGTTGTTTCAGTTCTAGACAATGCATTGCAATTTTTATTTTTATTTTTATTTTCCGAAAAAGATTATATCTTGTGTGCATTGTATGCCGCTGACCTTCCAACTGATTCACTTGATAGGAAAATAAAATAACATAAAAACCATAGACTTCTCTTGTTGCATTACAAGAAATAGAGCATGCCATTACTCTTATGTGCCATCTTGCAAAGAACCGAGTGACATGACTACATGTTATGCAATGTGTAGATTTAGAACTCAGGGAAACTAGTATACATCTATTAGCCTTTATTGTTGGAGGTGGTCTTATCTATACTCAAGATAATACTAGGGAAAGCATGTTTTTGCAATGCCCTCCCATTCAAAAGGAAAATATAGCTACACATGAAAAACCTTAAACAACAAAAATGGATGGTTTGGTGTTTCAACAACGGGATCTATGGCTAAAAGAAAATGGTGGATAGCCTTGTAATAATTTTCAATTGATCTTGGAACAAACATTTTGTCATTATTCTTGGTAAAGGGTGAAGCTAAATTAGAAAATATCACTGCTTCCTTTACAAAATACTCAGATTTGGTTTCCTTACAAGTGTTCATAATAAATTTTCTAATTTTGAATTTTTTGTAAAGGCAATCAAAAGAAACAATTGAAAGAGTAGAGGAAGCTGACAATATCGATCTTGTACATTTCGTAGAGCTTCTAGTGTCTGAATATAACACATACCCATTAGGAATGAATATTTAAATATGAAATTCGTTGGTTTGATGTATTGTTTCTTGGGTCCAGAGGTGTGGCCAAGTATAAATGAGGTTTTCCTTTGGCATGGAAAGTACATGCTTGAGACCTTGAAAAGATTCCAAATGATTGTTTGTAAATCCATGGTCACCCCAATGATGCCAATTCTAGGTTGCATGCTGACTTGAACTCATACATGGTAGATCCTTTGATGTATAGACAATTGATTAGATACCTGATGTATGTTTCATAGTGAACACCTTGACCTAGTTCACAGTTGATCTGAGGCATATTCATAGGGTAGTTGCAAAACATGTTCTTTGATATTTTAAGGGTACAAAATAGTATGGTTTGAAATATGCAAGAGATGGTGAGTTGATGCAGCATGGATTTATTGATTTTTATTGTGTAGGAGATGCAAGTGATAGGAAGAGTACTTTCTGGTGCTGCTTCAATTTGGGTTTAGAAACAATTTTTTGGTTGACTAGGAAGCAACATTTAGTGCGATTGAGTTTAGAAGAGACATAGTACATTGCAATCAACACTACTAGTTGTAAATCCATATATGGCTTCATAAGTTGATTTCAGCACTAACATGTGAGATGTTGGAACCCACTTGGGTCAATTGTGACAATTAAAATTGCGTCGAACTATATGATAATCCAATATTCCATGATTGCTCCAAGCACATTAAAATTAGGTACCATTTGTTGGGAACATGTTTTAGAAGGGAGAAATTGATCTAGAGTACATTCAGACAGGTTGCAAATATCTTGACTAAGCCCTTGGCCAAGGGAATTTCAAGATATTCATGGGGAGATTTGGATGGGTGGAGAACAATTTCCTCAATAAGAGGTAGTATTAAAATATTGTACCTTGGATAGTCTTTTACAATCTGGTTGCACATGTGGCACTCCTTGGCACATGCATGAATGAGGTATGAGTGCTTTAGTTGTAGAATTTCGACAGGATAGTGAGAGGCACACTTCCTCTTTCCAAATTCAACGGTATGACACTTTAATTATGAGGGAGTGATCAATATTATAGATTGGATTTTTGTTCTGTTCTTAACATTCTTAGCAATTTGCATTTGTTTTCCATGTAAAATAGGGTGCATGCACTTTGCAAGTGTTAGTTTTAAATTCATTTAAGTAGTTTGCTAATTTTGACCTAGTCTGAAGTCTAGTTAAGAAGGGTGCAAGCAATCTAGCGATAGGGTGTAGATCTCAAGGAGATTTTATCTCTTCCTTGGAGCACACTAATTAAAATCTGTCCATCATGTAGAGATAGGATGCAGATCCCAATGACCTTAAAACATGTACTTGCATATTTTTAAGTTTTGTATTGTCACAATTGTTTGACATGGGTCTGTAGTATATACTAGCAAGTTGTACTAGTCACTATTATCATAATTCTAGGTTGGGTTTGGAATAATGGACAATGCGAAAATGGAAAATATGCAGTAAGAATGTCTACAGGTTTCAATCTCCACCTATTGGTATGAATGTATGCAGGTTCGAAACTTTACCTTTCTTATTCCATTACACTTCCCTAACATTGTGCTGGGATAAAAACTCGTAAAAATTCTTGTATCACGTTTAATTTTTTGAAAAATACAGAAGAAAACTGTAGCTTAGCTGCTGAATGTCCATATCTAGATATGAATCTGACCTATCCATGCTAAAATTAGAATTGTATGCCATTGGTGTTCACGTCTTCTCCTTTTCCCCATCTTAGTTTTCTTTAGTTATGCTATATGAAATTGATGGTAATACCAGGTAAGGATGGACTTTATAATGCTTTTTATTTTTTTTGGAAAACATGTCTTATATTTGTCGAAATTATTCAAAAACAGTAGAGAAAAAAGTGGAGATCATAAACTCTTATCAAAATATAAGAGCCTATAAAAATAAACAATGGGATCTAAACATTGGGCATCTTTGATCAGTAGTGTCTTTGGCCAAACGCTGATGGTATACCTTATCCCTCCACAGAACATAAGCATATAATGAGCTATCCTCATGGTGAAAAACATAAATCTTCCATAGATTGAATAATGCCAAACTCTGTAAGGACTGCCATATCCCAAAGAGGGCAATACGAACTAGAGATTGACAATCTCCAAAAGATGTAAAACACCAATGAACCTTTCCTTGAAGCAAAAATAAACATTGATCATCTATATGTCTCCAGCAGTGTTTGAAAAACTAACACTCACAAAAGATAGCTAGGACACTGGTCATCAGAAAGGATGGTGGAGAGGGAGGCATTCCATAGGTTTCATGGGATGTGTCTTCCTTGTGGCCGAGTAGTGTGGTGTTTAGGGGGTTCAGTGCTTTGGAAGGGCTTTTCAAGAGAAAGAACAGTTGACATTGAACTAATAATAGTGAAATATGAACTTTTGTAGTTATACTTAGGTAGCTGCGCCAATATTGACAATCAAATGCTCTAGAGATTGAATTCTTTATGGAAGAAATCCAAGATATTTGTGGCAATTTTCAAGCTTATTATGTTTGTCGATGAAATTTTCCTTACCCATTACTATTATGTGCCATCTTGCAAAGAAAAAAGTGACATGACTAAATGTTATGCAAGGTTCCTTACCTATTACTCTTATGTTCCATCTTGCAAAGAATCGAGTGACATGACTAAATGTTATGCAAGGTGTAGATTTAGAACTCAGGGAAACTAGCATACATCTATTAGCCTTTATTGTTGGAGAAGGTCTTATCTATACTCCAGATAATACTAGGGAAAGTATGTTTTTGTGATGCCCTCCCATTCAAAAGGAAAATATATCTACACATGAAAAAACTTAAACAAGAAAAATTGATGTTTTGGTGTTTCAACTTTCAACAAGGTGATCTATGTTTTGAGAATTTGTAGGGCTGGAGATTAATTCAAATTCTCTTCTTTATAATTACTTGTGAGTTTACTTGAGTTACTTGCATCTTCTCTTGCTTAGCTTATTTAGTCTTTCATGGGAGAGGTTTTTCCCTCACTCTAGGAGCCTAACTTTGTGTCTTTTGTATTTTGGTAATGGATGGTTTGGTGTTTCAACTTTCAACAAGGTGATCTATGTGCTGAGAATTTGTAGGGCTGGAGATTAATTAAAATTATCTTCTTGATAATTACTTGTGAGTTTACTTGAGTTACTTATGTCTTCTCTTGCTTAGCTTATTTAGTCTTTCATCAAGTAAATTACCAAAATACAAAAGACACAAAGTTAGGCTCCTAGAGTGAGGGCAAAACCTCTCCCTCTTGGAGAGGAAAACCCACAAGAAATTCTTCTTATAGATCTTCAAATGACAAGTACCATGACCAAAACTTAGACCCATGACCTATGAATGCTTCCAAGACCTCAGCACTGCTTCCAATGCTGATCCTTTATATTTTCATCGTCTTACACTGATTTGCTCCAACATTTAGAGAACTTGGTTTCTACTTCTATTTTCCTTGGTTTAGTCAAGACACTGCTTCTTACTTCATATTCACTTGAAATATATATATTAATTTCTTTTGAATACTAAGAATAGGAAGGTAAATCTCTGATTTACCTTCCTTTCTTTTACTTTCTCTTTATGCAGATATACACCACTTCAGACTTCAGATGATTAACTTGCCAATTCACGATTTACCTTCCTTTCTTTTACTTTCTCTCTATGCAGATATACACCATTTCAGACTTTAGATGATTAACTTGGAAATTCATATCATAGTATTTGCACACTTTTTCAGTCCTGATTTTTATATCTCTTCACTGGATTCTAATTCTTTAAAGGGTGCTAGCTCAATGGAAGAGCACCTGATTTACAAGCAGGAGGTTGGTGGTTCGATTCATCATGCCCTGATATTCATATGGAATGACGACGATCAATTTTTGGTGATGAATCTCTTTTTACCATCACCAATGAGCTTATAGTGACATTTTTCAACCCTCACCAAAATATGAAATGGTGAGGGCCAATGAACGCCACCATATATACGCATCAATAGTGATGACCATGAAAGGTCCGTCACCATAAATCGTTGTTGTTGATATGAAATGGTGAGGGTCACTATTTGTCATTATAGTCATTATTTGTGATAGACCTTGAAGTCACCAATGAACTTATCATGACATTTTTTGACCCTCACGAAATATGAAATAGTGACGGTCAATGAACGTCGCCATATATCTGCACCAATAGTGATGGCCATGGAAGGTCCATCAAAATAAATCGTTGTTGTTCATTTGAAATGGTGACAGTCACTATCTGTCATTATAATCAATATTCGTGATGGACCTTGAATGTCACCACAACACATACTTTTTGCGACGCCACCTTTGGTGACGTTCAAATTTTTGGTGACAGAGGCTATTGTCCGTCACCATTGCTCATATGCAATGGTGACGATCACTATTCATCATTATAAATAATTATTGGTGATGAGCCTTGAATGTCACCACAACACCTATACTTTCAGCGATGCCACCTTTGGTGACGTTCAGTTTTTGGTGACGAAGGATCTTTTGACCGTCACCAATGAGCTTATGGTGACATTTTTCGCCCCTCACCAATGTCATTTTTTCTTGTAGTGATGGTGACACAAAATAGCTACTGGGAGGTGAAAAGACACCTACCTGGAGGAATTTATGCTCTTGTTGGGCTTCTGAGGCTCTTGAATGCTCCGCTAAACTAAAAAACTGACCAAATGGCTCAAGCGACAATATATAAAATGATCACATGTGCAGGAAATTAATGAGGTTTCAACGGTCGAAAATTCAGAGTTTTTCCCTTTTGTGACGTTTGCGACCTTTGTTTTCCCGCAACCCTTTTGAGGTCACAAGGTCGCAACATCGCTGAGGTCACAATTTCATGGGACTCGAACATCAAATCTCTTGCAATCTCTATGACCTGTGTGACTTAGTGACTTGTGCAAGGTCCCTAGTTCGCAAGGTCACAACAAGGGCGAAAGGCTGTAAATTTCAATAATGCGACTTAGTGACTTGACTTAGGAAAAATTAAGAGGTCTCAATATTTAGGCTTAAAGATAGAGACTTTATACTACTTAGACATAAGTGGAAAAAATGGTCTTCGAACTTTCGAGAGTTAGACATGAGAGAGATCTGAAGGCAGGAAAACATATTGGTAAGAGTCTGAAGTTTATCTTTTTGATGCAGGGACTCTAAAATTTTGAAGGGTCGGGAATTTTGGAGGGTTGTTGCACTCTCTACAATAGTACAATAACAAATAAAGAACCAAAATCACATCAAAATGTTATATCTTTATTACTAGAAAAAAAAAAATCTCTTTAAGGGAAAACTTCCATTAGAGAACATCCCCAACTATTAGTAACTTCACATGAAGCCTTATCTTACATTTATTTATCCTCATCTTTAGAGAGATAAATTTATAATTTAAATTGGTAAGAGTTTCTGTAAATATTTAATTTAAATTACTTGAAAATCTCACGAATTTTATAAAAATAGAATTTTTTAAGTTATATTAAATCTAAATTAGTTGCCTTGAGAGGCACTCTCCAACTCAGTATGGAAGATATGTTGTCACGTAACGTTACATTTAAAAATAGTAAAATGATAATTTAAATTAAAAAATTAAAAATAGTAATAAAAAAAGAAATTAACATCGCCAAAATTATAATACTTCAATTTACACCTTAATCTTATGTAATTTTACATAGACAAATAAAGTAAACAAATGTAAGAAAAAATAATTTAGCTTGTATTATGAAGAATAAATGTAATGAGTAAAAAAATATCATTTAATTTTTACTATAAGGAAGAAATGTAATTTTTTCACATGAAAATAAATATTATTATTGATATTACATTATGTGTAATTCATTCTATGTTCCATTTACATGTGATATTTAAAACAAAAATATATTTATAATAAAAAAACATTTTACTCACAACCATAAATAAAATATTTCAATGTCCATAATAAATAACATAATGTTATAGATACTTTATAAAGAGAAAATTAAAGTAATTTAATTTGAAAAAAAAATTATACTTAGAAGGACTGAGAGAATTCTTATTCCATCAATAGTTGTTTTCTAATTCAATGTATGAGGGATATTTGTAAATTTTTTTATGTTTAATATCGATTTGATATGTAATATTTTACAAAATATTCATAATAAGAATAATTAAATGTATTCATACATGAAACAATTATGAGGGTGAATATTTTAACATTTTAATGTGGAGAACGTGAATTATAAATAGAATAATTCAATGTCTAGTGCATATATATTATACCAGCCTAGATCCATCTTAACTATGGATATACTAAGGGCCTAGAACGATAAAATATCTTTTCACTCTAAAATTTGTTTTCATCTCAAGATATTTGATGCCTTTGGGTGCTTCATAAATATGGATCTAAGCTATAGGTTATAGAAAAATGTGACTCAATTTTTTAAAATTTAACAATACATTGAATTTTATAAACAAATATTGAATTAGTTAAATTGTATTTTTGAATAATTTATTATTAACTATTTTATATTAAAAATTGAATAAGTTACACCTTTTATTCTTATTAAGAAGTAACTAAATTATTTTACCTTTAACTATTTTTTCCTTGTGTTGGTGAGGTAAATCCCCTCTGCGGACAGAGGCGATCCCACTAGCCCTAGAGTGGGTCTAGCCACAAATGAGACACACTATGACATCAATTCCTAGTTAATAATGGACAAAGATGTGGTAGATCACTTACCGTAGGTCCTACGCTGTTGTGTCATCCGGAAGAATGGCTGCCTCTCGCTCCTGATTCGACAGATCACAATCTGCTCGTTCTCACTCCCGGATACCTGTACATACACAAGAAACGAAGACGATACACAACATACTATTTCACATTCCTAACTATCAGTCAGTTGAATAAGACTAAATCAAATGCATCAAATAAACATAACACACAGATGGAATCAATACCATAGTCAAGTATATTAATTTAAAGAAAGAAGAGTACAACCAGGCGTCGACGTTGTGATCTCCTCCAGCAGGGTTCCAGTGGAGCACGTCTCACAAAGCTCGTTGGGAATTCAGACGGGCATCTCTCTATTGGATCCTCCTTGGTTCAACCTCCTCTATAGCAATTACTTAGCTATAATATCTCTTCTCCAAGTTCAGATTCTTGGCTATATGTTTATCTCTAGCTTTGTAAAGGGAGAAGGTCAATTTATATAGAGGGAGAAGTAGAGGTTAGGATTCCTATAATCATGGGGGGAGTCTTATCCTCTAAGAATGTTCCATCAACCATTTCCTAAAGGAAGAGATTTGTGGCTTATCGAGTTAACCATTTGCAATGAGTCATTCCTGAGGTGGTTAAAGGAAACTTCCGCCTCCAATCTGTTAAAAAAGATTCCCAAAAAGGCTGGCGCGGGCTCAACACAGGGACCGAGCGCCAACTGGTGCGGCCTCTAGTGAAAATCTTCCCCATTGATGCGAGGGGTGAACTGGCTACCCACGCCAATGTCAAAACATAAGTTTTTGAGTGCTTTCTGAGGAAATGTTCAACAGTAAGAATCATGTCCTTATGTAGAAGGATGCAAAGAAGGTATTTGCAGAGTTTGACACTGCCCACAGGTCACAAGAAAGACCCTCCAATATGCAGGGTGAAGGATTGTAGGGACGGTGACAAAATGCTGTGTAACAGATGCCCGCTAAAGCATGAGGTTTGAGAGAGAGGGAGGGGTGAACTGCTTTATGAGAATGCGTTCGACCAAAACATTGCTGTCGGAAAACCTGCAAGTAAGAATACAACTGATACATCTGATATATGACATGTGGCATGGGTGTAGCCATTAATAAGAGAGTATATAAACAATGAGATCTGAGGTATGGACACAACCATCCAACAGTGGGGATCAATAAATAGACTCAGGTATGGTCGCAGCCATCCAATCAAAAGAGTCATACAATAAGTCATAATAATCCACAAAGAACCTGCAGCCTGGATTTCATCAGACAAAACCTAGGTTCTTGCACTCCATCTCGACCCGAACATAGTACAAATTCAAGCATGCGAATATGTGAGCTGAAGTCAAACATGCAAGAACATCGTCTAATTACCAGCCGATGATGAAAAATTTTAATAGACGCGAGAGAAACCACCAATGATGACAATGGCTCTCAAGGTAAAAAAGGTACAATCCACGGCGTGTGAATAGTGATCTGACATCGAGCACCTGTAGATTCAATCGATCGAAGGCCAATGATGTGGACCTTACGTCGAGTGTGAAGAACCTGCCATTGAGGCATGCAGGCTCCAAGGTACCTGAAGGGAGTCTCTAGATCAACTTCCTAGATAATGAGCCGGAGTCGACAGGAAGGGACCTTGATCAAAGGTGGGCCATAATTTTTCCCACATCATCAACACGAGACAGAAGAATATGATGTTTTTGAATCAAGACCAACAGAGAATCAGAGGGAGGTTGAAAACTGCAGAGGAAAAACTTCTCTTGAACATATCAGCGGCATGACACTGGATTTGGTAGTATTTGACATTAAGGGATCTGAGGTCATGGTGACATGGAAAAGAGCAGATGAGTGGTCAAAAGAGATTACCCAAACCCATGGAGGAAAGCAGATAATGAGATGAGATGTCCCCAACCCGACACAAATGTAGACAAGTTCCATGTTCAAGAGCGACATACTGCCAACATGACTACAATCTTGGTTCCATTTTCCCCCACCATTTCTAGCGATTACCCCAATTATTTTTGAAAACAAGCTTGAAGGGGATAACATGTGCTTGTGATGTAAGTTTTTCCTTCAGAAAAATCCAACCTAGTACATTTTACGAGCCGTAGGAAGGAGGAACTTGAGTAACGTCATGACGATGGAGTCCGATGTCATCAGTTTTTAATGAATCTGACAAAGGAAGAACTCGGAATATTTTCATATTTAGAGAGTTTAAAAGGAAGGAAAAAAATAAAACTCCAGCAATCCCTCTTTGTAAATAGTCCCTAAGATCCGGAAAGGTAGAAAATTTTGTCTGAGAGAACCTCTTAGTCACGATCGGCTAAGGTATTCCTTTTTCGTAAATAATCTATCCCAGATCGAAAAAGGGGTAAATGTATACTAGGTAGATATCGTTTCACAACCAATTTAATGAGATTAAAACGACAAGTGACTCGGCAATATTTTTAGTTTTAGAGAGTCAGAAAAGAGCTGAAAGGTGACTCCAGTAGTGACTTTTTCATCTTTTTACCGAGTCTGAAAAAGTATAAAATACAGCTCGTTTCTTCGCCATATCCATGTGAAAAACCTGTCGTTGCACAAAAAGGCGTGTGTAAAACATATTCCTCGAAAATAATATGAAAATAGATCAAAAAATATGTTTTAAAACCTATTTTAGGACTTTGAAAAGTTATAAAAGACCATAAATGGTAAAAAATATTTACTTTTCACTTTTACCTCTTTGCAGAGCAAGAGTGACCCATTTCTCTGGCAATCTTCAGGCGACGATTATGGAAAATCTAGTGGACCAATCCCGATTCCGTCTATTTCAGGTAAAAGCTGACTCCATTGGCCATATTTTAATCTATATTTTACTACATTTAGTTGTCAGTTGGGATCCCTTAGGAGAGGATTGGCAATTTTTAGGGCATCGCAGTTGCTGCGGGTTTCGGGCATGGACCTGCGCCAACCGACCCATTTTTACATAAGGGTCGTGCCAGTTGGCACGAATGTTAGCTAAACAGCCGCGCCAACTGTGCAACCCAAAATCTGCCTTATATTTAAGAAAATGAAACCAATAGACTGCAAATTTTAATGCCTAAGGGGGTTTCTAATGTTCCTATGATCATTTTATGCAAGAAAAAAACACAAATAAGATGGTTATCGAGTGGAAGGAGAGAGAACATAGTGAAGAGGATGAAAAAGAAATGGAAAATGAACATTGTATGAATGCCCTCAAGAATTGTGGGCTCAAGAAGTTCTTTATGACACCATGTCTCAAGGTTCAGCCCGAATTGCTGCAGTATCTAATCAGCATTTGTGACGAAGATTAGGAAAAGTTTGTACTTCGGGATCAAGAGCTCGAACTCAAATTTTTCGATGTGTATTTCATCATTGGGTTTTCACGTAGGGGTGCAGTGCCTATCTTAACCGGTACCCCACATACCGGAGAAAGCATGGGAATGGTCATTGACAGGGTGTTCCATGGGGCACGAAAAGGATCAGGGAGCAGCAAAGTGGATATCTAGACCATTCCTGATTTGGAACTGAGGGTAGTGTTGCACACTATCACGTGGGCTGCGGGATCGCAGGAACCACACAAGGCCACGAAGACACAACTTCTTCTTTCTTGAGAGTGTATGAACATGACTATCTTCAACTGGGCTGAGGCCGTGACTATCAACATCAAACGACAACTTACTAAATGTAAGAATACCAAAATAAAGCAGTTTGGGTATGTGTCGATTCTGGTATCGTTCTTCTTGGAATGATTATCCATATTTCAGCGCCAGGAGACTATAGTCCCGGAGCCACCACTGAGAGAGCCACGGATGGCCCGATGGGCGGCACTGATGCCCAGAGCAGGGGGTCGCTAGCAGATGTCCTGGAGGCCAGAGTTTTTTGATTGGCTCTGACGACTGTTGATTTTCATGGAGGATTGGCCCTACACCGACACATACTTCACCGAAAACCCAGACCTCCCACTCTCGGAGGGAAAGGATTGGGACGAACTTGGTAAGACTCATTTTTATTTTCATGAGTTTATATTTTTTTTTATATATATTCATGTTCTGACAGTTATTCTTATATGTATGTAGATGTTGGCCTAGAGCATCCTGCCGGTATGTCTCCAATAGCGAGGTGGAATCCTCGTGGCTTTGATCCTCAGGGTGAGGGCATTGATAAGGAGTTAATGTAGAACCTGGAGGGAATCACCCATGGGGTCCTAGATTACGCTCATTTTGATGATGTACCTTGAGCCTACCAGAGGCACACTGTAAGAGTGCCGAGACGTATCCATTGCTTGTTGAGGTAGTTGGTACGGGCAGTGACATGCTATCAAGAGAACCATGTTGACTAGGCACTTAGGCTTTATTTCTGCACATTTTTTAGAGACATATTGTCTCACAATGTAATCGAAACAAACATATATTATTTTTTGTGGGTTTTATGATGCATACAACTTGTAAACAAACGATATATATATACATCTATTTTCTACATGGGTCTATGTACATATGATGATGTTTTTATAAATTACGCAAATGTCTATCTAGCACAATGTTAGCTATTTCCTCTATTAATGTATTCATTCATCTTGGTATATGTTGATATGTAATGAAATCAAAATTTCTTTCAAGTAAATGAATACGCAAATACAATCTCAAAATGCATGGGTTCCGAACCGAATAATGACTGTTCAGTTGAAGAATAACAAGTTGTGAATCCAACTTGACAAGCAATGCACGTATGTCGAGGTTGACTGCCTTGGTTAATAGTTCCAAAACTGCACTATATTCAGAAACATTGTTTGTGGCTAGTACCAAACAGATACCTTGTAAGTTAACCAACTCACTAACAGGATCATAAATTACCCAGGCTGCCGAAGACAAGTTCCTGGTATAGCGGGAAGCACCATCTACGAAACTAACATAAGGGGAAATAGACATCTACATAGCAAACAAGCCCCAATAAGTAGAAAAAAAGCTCACAAAGTACATCAAACCAAAGCATGCACACAAAATGAAAACAATCACCTATGTACACATATCAGGCGTGAATGATTGAAGCATAATATTTTTTCAAATACAACCCATTTCTGGGCTGCCATAAATGACAACCTTCATAGTCAATAAGCTCATAAGCCCCATTTTGTAACATGTGTTTGACAATGTAGGGCCCATGGCACATGGGTTGGAATTTTCCTGCCCCCAGCTTGTCATGAGCTTGGTCATATAGAAGAAAGAGATTGCCTTCAATGAAAGAATGAGGAGAAACTAATTGGTCAAAATGGGCTTTGACTCACTTCTTCTGTGCTTCGATCACCAAGGAAGCTAAGCGACAAGTTTCATCCAATCTCTCTAAATAGAGGAGACGTTCTCCTTTAGGTGAAATATTAGGTAGTTATTCCACAGATAATTTCAGTGAAGGGATTTCACATTCAGTAAGAAGCGTGGCTTCCAGACCGTATACCAATTGAAATGGGGTAAAACCGGTTGCGTTCTTGATTGATGTTCGGTAAGCCAGTTTGATTTGTCGATCTCAATTGTTTGTTGAAGCATTGTAACAAGGACCTTGTTTATAGCTTCAACTTGGCCATTAGCTTGAGGATAGTAAGGCGTTGAGCTGTCGTGATGCAGACCCAACTTATATGTCAGCTCTGCCATCATATAATCTCGAAAATGAGAACCATGATCAGTGATGATGGCTTGAGGAACACCAAACCGAGAAATAACGTGATTGAATATGAACTGTGTCGCTGTCTTACCGTCCGCAGCCAGTGTAGGCATTGCTTCGGCCCATTTCATGAAATAATCAACGGCAACGGTGATATAGGCATGCCCCCCAGTCGAACGAGGGTTACACGTCATAAATTCTATGCCCCATTAGGCAAAAGGGCCAATGGTAATGGCAGGGTGTAGTGGAATAGGAAGTGCACGCATTTTGCATTGATCAATCTGGCATGCATAGCATTTATGTATTGCAACAATGCAATCTTTGAAAATAGACAGCCAGAAGTAGCCAACACAAAGGATATTATATGCAGTGGCATAACAAGATAGGTGACCACCACAGGCACCACTGTGGAAGTCATTTAAAACCTTCTTCACTTCCTCGAGGGTCATACATCGACGGAGTACAGAATCGACTCCGACCGGATAAAGGGTATCTCCAATAATACGATAAGGTTGCAATTGATGCCGAATGCAGCGTCGAGCATATTTCGTTAAGTCAGACTTGAAAGTAGACATTTGGAGGTACAAGATGATATCACTGTACCATGGATCAAGGGTGTTGATCAGGAAGAGAGTTTTGTCCGGAATATGATCTTCGGAGGAAGAAGGAGCAGTGTTGACGGGGAGAGAAAAAATCAAATCAGTGAAAACAAGTGATTTCTTAGATTTGGTGGTGGTAAAATCTAAATAAAACCCTTGGAGGATGATGATCCACTTCGATTATTTTCCCCCTAGCAACTGTCGTGACATAATATAAGTCATGGGGTTACAATCAGAAATGACGGTCACTGTGCGTAAAGGAATGTAATGACGAAAACGTTGGATGGCCTGGACTGCAGCCAATGCTAACTTCTCAACATGTGCATAACGTGTTTCAGTGTTAGGAAGGTTCCGAGACAAATAGTAAACAACATGCTCGTTACCATCATCATCATCTTGGACCAATACCATGGCGATCGTACTGAAGGCGGTAGCTAGATAAAGGGTGAAATCATGATGGTAATTTGGAGGATGTAATAGGGGAGCGTTGACAAGAAATGTCTTAAGCCTATCAAAGGACTGTTGAGCAATCTCATCCCAATAGAAAGGGACGTCCTGCTTTAAAATTCATGTGAATCCTTTAGCTACTTCTGCGTAGTTCGGGATAAAACGACGTAAGAAATTCGCTTTCCCTTGGAGACTCTGAAGCTGATATAACGAGGACGGGGAGGGGAGGTTGACAATAGCCTCAATCTTAAGAAGGTCAAGGTGAATTTCGTCTTTAGATACGATAAACCCTAAGAGTCTACCGGAGTCGACGCAGAAGATGCATTTATGCGGGTTGAAACTGTTGGCCACCTATAAAATTTGTTCTATTGAAAGGTGGCCAAAACATTTTTGGAGCCTTCAAGAAAACTTTTTATTGCAAAAATGTTATCTCTTGAAACCTCTTGAAGATTTCATGCCCTTGTTTCAATCTTCATTGCTATTTCCATTTCAAAGTTTAGAAATTCTGTTGATCCCCTAAGAGAAAATTTTGCTGCAAACACCATTTTCCCTCTCCTCCAATTCGAAACTAACCTCCATTTTTTACCCCTTTCATTCCCATAAAATTCCTCTATTTTCCATTTTTCCCATTTCCCCTTCATAAAATTCCCTTAACAGAGTTTAAAACTCCTTTTTAAACTCTGTAGAAACCCCCAAATCCAGTAAAAACTCTGAAAAATATCATAAAAAGACAAGTATTTTGACTATGGGTTTAAGCCCCTTTGGGCTGAATCCAAACCACTCCCCCACCGTATTCCCATGGTGCTAAAACCAAGTGCTAAGTCCTTTTCGGCACTTATCGCATCACAAAAATCCAAGCACACAAGTCTTTGTGCCATGCCGAAAAGTTACGATGCGATTAAGCCTGTGCTTATACCCTCCAATCACATTATTATCTCATAAACCCTTTCCACCCGCACCCGGTGCTTAAAACGTTGAAATAATCCATCTCCAATGTGTTTTTCCCTTTACAAAATCAAAAACCCTCTTACCTAAGGTTTTGGTCTAAACTCGCCAGATCCATGTGTTATAATTAAAATGGGTAGATTGAAAAGTCCCAAAGCGTAATGTCATCGGAGAAATTCACAATGGGTAGATTGAAAAGTCCCACATCAAAACTTCCGATGTGATTAAATCCCTTTGTTAAAACCCCGCACCCTCCGCTTTCTACTCCATATAACTTTCACCCAGGACCAAGTGTTAAGAGTTCTGAGGCACTAATTGCATCGCAAGTTTCAAATGGTTAGATTGAAATACCGAGCCTGACAGTTCCGATGCGATTGGCCCTTTATCATATAAAGCCCTGGCCCTATTATCAATTCATATAATCTAAGGGCCTGCTCTCGGGCGCCATGACCATTTCATATATATATTAATCTGCCCGACAGCAAAACTTTGTTTTCTATTGAAAATTTGGGGTTTTCATATGTTTCAAAGGGTTTCTACCAGAGCATAGTTAAAGCAATATCTTCCATTGATCTGGAGCCGATCGAACGACCCGCGCAGCATCGCATCGCATTGCAAGCTTTATAGAGCGCATCCAATATCTCTCCACCCCCGATTGGCCATCCCTCTGATTCATTCCCCACCATTGATATGATCCTCAGATCAACGGCTAGCACTCAATCACTCCATCGCGCCCCAAGTTCTTTAACACATCGATGAATTTGCCTCCGATTGCATCTGGATCATCCACGTGTCCAAATTAGATGGTCCAGATCGCCTTTCCCGATATTGGTTTAAATTCATGCGCCCCCCGTTATAAAGTTTTGGGCCAAGTTCCGACCGTTGATCTTTGTGCGATCGAAAAATCTAACTTATTTTCTCCCTCTGCTCTTCGTTTGACCTCCTCTATAAAATCCCCACCGTTGGATGATGCCATCCAATGGCCATGCTCCTCCCCACAGCCTTCTAAGAAGTTTTACCCAATAATAATAGGATTTCTTAATTAGTTTTGTGTTTTGCAAGTGATTAACGGTCTTTCCATTATAATGGAAGAAAAAGCTGAAGGTTGGGAATGACAATTCTCACGCCTTCGATTCATCAAAATGAAATCGTTCGTGGGGTTCAAACTCCATGTCTCATCGATGCTTCATGGGCATTGATGCCTTGAGAGCCCTGCGCAACCCTGCACATCAACAAGACACAGCAATACATAAAAGAAACAAAGAGTATCAGTGTTAAAAGATCTAAGCCAAAACAGAAACTCATGTTTGAAGATTTCCTAGCATAGTTTCAAGGATGAAGGCACACATTCAGCAAATCAAAAGCCTAAATCCACGGATAAAGATGCCATAAAGACCGGAAGACACAGGTTAAGCCTGATCAGACCTAAACACAGATCTCAAGTAAATTAAAGGTGTTTTAGGAAAATACAAAGATATTTGTCAATCCAAGAAAGCCTCCACTACCAAAAAAAGAGGCCAATTGAACCCTCTCCAGCACCAAAATCCACCCGTGCCTCAAAGCATTCAAAGAGAGGCCGAATTTATTGATCAAAATCGGATACTTGCCTCAGCGCAGTGAAACAGTTGATTCCGCTAGAAAGAATTTAGTGCAAAAAATATCAGCAGAGTTACTACAACATGACACAAAGCCTCAAAAGTCAACAAAGGCTCCCACCGAGCTTAATTCATAAATGTAAATCAATTTATACAGACAAAACATCTGTAAACTTCTTCATTAAGCCCCTCAAAGGCCGAGAAGTATTAAGTATGTATTAATTGACTGAGGAGATCTATTTGTAGATGCCACCTCCTCATTCTTCTATAAATATTTCAGTAGAAGATGAGCAATTGTTGGTCTCTAGACATTTGATTGCATGTAATAGTTTTCTGAAGCTACTGATGCCCTATTCGCAAATTGAAGATACATAAGCTGATATGAAAAGTTTGAAGTTGTAGAGACCCACCGAGCTTGCTGATTGTAACGGGTTTGAACATCAAATAAAAGCTGTTGATTTATGGGATCCTGATTTATGTCAATGGTGATGTGCTCCTCACTGTCAATTGTTATTTTATTTAATGTTTTCACTCTGTCCACTTTCTCTGACAAAGAATAGAAAATATAGAGCTAGGATTTACTCTCAACAGTACCCTACTCTTACTGAAAGCTTTATTTCTATGTTTTCTTCATTTGAAAGTTCTCTTTAAAGAGTATATTAAAGCAGGTTGGTTTCAAAGCACTTGATTGAACTAGATTGCTCTTTGTGATTATTATCTGTGTTTTCTTATAGAATATGCTAAAAGCAGGGTAGTTTCAAAGCACTCACCTGACCTTAAGCTATTCTAATTGTTTTTAAATGCTCTCTGACTGAAAGTACTTCAATGCAGGCTGGTTTCAATGCACTTACCTGATCTCAGAATACTTTTATGTTTTCCCCCCCAAGTACATGCCAAAGCAAGATAGTTTGAAAGCACTTACTTGATCTTAGGTTGTTCACTGTTCTTCATTTGTTTTGTTCTCCATTTCCTATCTGTTTCATTCCATAAAATCAACTTAAGATATCCTTTGACATAAGTGACTTGCCCCACGGATCCTTCTTGAACCTTGCTGTCCAATTAAAACCCTCCTATGACTCCATAGCCCAATGGGTTAAAACTATTTTGCCTTTTCTGTCAGCCAAATCATTCCTTCACTTGCATACATATTCACCCTTTATGTTGAACTACCTTCACCGTCATCATGTCTTTGCCCAACCAAAAACAAACAAAACCCATGCTCTTCATAACTAGCCTAATATCTCACTTCAGGCTTTAAATATCACATCTTTAAACTCATTCATAGAGAGATCCCTCTCTGGATTCAGGAGGGCTAGATCCTTGAAAACCAAAGCGGTTTTATGTTGTCTTATCTTTTGGTCTTGCCAATCTGGCCAAAACATAGGAACCCCAAAAAAATGCCGACTCCACTGGGGAGCAGTTAATATTCATTATAAAAATCCCTTGAGTACAAGTAGCTCTCTTCAAGCATGGTAATTAGGATGAAACTTGTTTGAATCAGTGACAAGCTAGGTAAACCCTAGGATTCTCATAAGTCTTTATCTAAACTTGAAAGATTAGCTAGCTTATCCTTAAGAGTAGACTGTCTTTTTTTCATAACCGTAGCTAATTTTTGAAACAAATTTAGGACACTCTTAACAACCAATAGGACTGAAAAATAACTCAGAAAACCCAAAAATATTTCAAATTGGTATTCAATAAACATGGTAGTGGACCATAAAACCTTTTACCTCCAAAAGAGCTAAAAACCCTAACACTTGGCGACTCCACAATCCTACAGACCTTAAGACTCCACTGGGAGGATCCGTAATCATTAAAAAATCATTCAAACTCATTAAGAGGGCTTTAGGATTAAAGTTTTCTTAGCAAAATATCAGTTAACCTCTCAAAAATTGTCATACCTGGTTAACACTTTTCTTGTTTAGTTGGGTCTGAAAGACACAACATAGTGGCTCCTAGAAAGATTCATACTAGAGCTCACCCTAACCCAAACCCACCTGAGACAGTTGATAACCCTGAAAGATTACTTAGGAAGTCTCCTAAGATAAAAATTTTAACTACTTTCAAATCACCCTTGAGAGCTAATTCAGTTCCTAAAAATCTTGCAGCTCTACAACAATCACAAGTAGATCTAAGAAATACATTTAGAACACGGTCACTCGATGATTTAGATCAGCTAGATTCAGAGTCATCACTTTCATCCCCGGAACAAAGTGAACATCCTGGTAGTAAAGAAACCACACCACCTAATTTGCATTTCCTTCTCAATTTAGGTGTCTCTCATCCAAGATCAGCTCAAAAATCTATCCCTAGTCCATCCACATCTGTTCATCCAACATCCACTGTCCAAACCACTCCACTCTAGCCCACTGTCCCTTTGGTTAATCCATCTCTTGGGAATCCACCTCCACCTCCTATCATGGTAGCATGGTATGCTCCCTTGGTGCTGCCATAGTCTTTACTTCCTTTACCCAATGAATATCAGTCTAAAATTCCTCATTTCACCGATAAAGAACCAACCACATCTCAACACAATGTAAGTAGGATAGAATATGCCTTTGATTACATGGAAATAGAAGATGACAAAATTAAGATGAGGATCTTTGCTCAGAGTTTAGGAGGAGAAGTGAAGAAGTGGTTTAAAATTTTACCTCCTAATAGAATTAATGATCTTCCTGCCTTACATCAAACTTTTATAAACAAATGGGAAGTTAGAAGCAACCCTCTCCAAATCCTGGCAGAATACAATAATCTTAAAAGAAATCCAGGAGAGAGTGTCCAGGACTATTCTATCAGATTTAACAATATCTACAATGCTCTTCCACCACACATGAAACCTCCTCAAGGAATGGCCTTAGTGAAATACCCTAAAGGCTTTGATGCTGATATGGCCTACCAGCTTTGGGAGAGGGATTATAATACATTGGAAGACATGTAGAAATGGGTAGTAAGTGTTGAGGAAAACCTAATTGAGAAAAGAGCCAAAATGAGGGCTGAGAAAAAGGTAACCTATAGGGATGAAGACACAACTTCTGCCTCTGATCCAAAATATGATAGTCTAACCAAAACCATGGAAAGGCTAGGAAAAATGGTAGAAAATTTGACTATCCAAGTCAACAATCAGAACAAGAACCAAAACCAGAACCAGAACTTTAGAAGAAAGAATCCCTCAAATAGAGAAAGAGACTCTGACCAAAAGTTCATCCCTCCATTCCAAGAGAATTTCCTTGATGAGGATGAAGGAATAATAGAAGATTCAGAGGAAACTGCCATGAATATGGTGGATGTGGATGAACTAGATCAGACCTTTCCCACAGAAGAAAACCAGGCCTCATACTCACATTGGAACGAGGAAGGGCTGGAAATTGAGGACTATAGGTTAGGATTCGAAAGTGCCATCACGCAGGTCCGAGAACAATACGACCTCAGGAGCAAAAAGAACATAGATGATCCCAAACCAAAGGCCTCTAAAATCACCATTAAGAAAAAGCCTGGAAAGACTCTTAAAGTAACTACTGAAAGCAGTAAATTGGCAGCTGAGAATTCTGGTAAAAATAAGGATAAGGACATCCAAACCAGTGACAAATCAAGTCAATAATCTAGTAGCACTAGCATCGCAGCTAATGCTCCTGATAAAATAGCTTGAAACATTGTACACACTAAAAATCAGTAACCTGATATTACTAATAAAACGGTGCCCAACAAGACAGAATTAAACCTTTCAAAGAGTCAGTCTGCTTTTAATTTGGAAAGTGAGATTGCCAAAATTAAAATTTCGGTCCCTCTCATTGAGTTGGCCACCCAAGATGTATATAGAGTCAAATTTTTAAAGCTTTAAACTTAGGAGAAAATAGTGACACCGTCAATTTGAATGATGAGAAACCGGCTCTCTTGTTTGGCCCAAAAATTGAAGGGAAATTTCAGGAAGGGGTAGTACCTCCTTTCTATGTCAGCCTCAATATCCATGAAAAAATCCTGCATAATTCTATGCATGACTCTAGAGCCTCGCACAACCTTATGTCAAAGGTGATAATGGAAAATCTAGGCCTAGAAGTAACCAGACCTTACAAAGATTTATATTCTTTTGACTCTCGCAGAGTGAAGTGCCTCAGCCTAATCAAAGACCTTTGTGTGAGTCTAACTCAAATCCCGGCCAAGTGCATGGTTATGGATGTTGTAGTGGCTGATGTGCCTCCTAAGTATGGCATGTTGTTGTCAATATCATGGGGTGCCAAGCTGCAAGGTACAATGCAGATGGATGGGACATATGAAACTATCCCTGTCTTTAGCTAGCTTAGACGAGTGTACAGAGAGGCACACATGAAATTCATGGTTAGAAACCCAGAAAAGCCCGAAAATTTCCCGTTTACTCTGTCCATACAGACCTGGATTCATTTATTCTTTGCAATGGTGCATCCACAAAAAAGCTAGAGCCAGGAGACAGAGACTCAGATGGCCAGTTAGAGGCCCCAAATCTAGAAATAATGGCAGTTCTATATATAGAGGAAAACGAGAGAGAAATATTTGAACAGTGCATTGAAACAACAAACCAGAGTGAACAGGGCCAAGAATGCGAACAACAGAATACCCATCACTCTAAACACCTTGAAAATCCTAAAAAACGAGACCCATCGCGACATGGTGCGGGTCTCAGGATACAACATAATGATGAACATGGTGTTAGGGATGAAAACGATGTTAACCCTACAAAAAATCCCTTATGGTGCATGAACTTTGATGGGTCTTGCACTAAAAAGAGTGCGGGAGCTAGGGTATGGTTGGTCGACACTGAAAAAAATTACTCCAAGAGCCATGCTTTCAGGCTAGATTTCAAATGCACTAACAACATCGCAGAGTATGAGGCTCTCCTCCTAGGATTGCATCTATTGAAAGAACTAGGAGCCAAGAAGGTAATTGTTCAGGGAGACTCAGAATTAGTCATCAAACAGCTAAATGGAGAGTATGCTGTAAAGCATCCTAGACTAAGGGTATACAGAAATAATGCCATGGATTTCCTGAAAACGTTTACAAAATATGAACTCGTGTTTGTCCCAAGGAGTCAAAACATAATTGCAAATGGATTGGCCTATGCTGCCAGTTCATGTCAGGAATCAGCTAGTGACAAACAGATCATCATTCGAACAAAATATAGACCTACAGTGCTAGATAATGATAAATATTGGTAGGTCTTTGAGGGCGACAAGCAGATAGAGGATTTCCTGCTTGGTAGGAACGAGTTTGAATTATCTGATTCAGATTCTAAATCCGATCAAAATTTCTTGAATGAAGAGCCCCCTGAGGAAGAAAAATTGCCTGGTTCCGTAAAAATCAACACGTTAACTAAAAAACTTGGAACTCATATTGAAGAGTATGAGGATGCAGAAAACGAAGACATTGAGGTACTTCTGTCAAAAGACAAGAACATACCTAGGGGGCTAGCACCATTAGAATACCTTTTTGATTTTAACGATGTAGCAAAGAAACCCACTATATAACACGCCGAGTTTGATGTCGAGGAATGCAACATAGGCACCGAGGATAAGCCTAAAATGATTAAATTAGCTAGGTCCTTGCCAGCAGACGTGAAAAAGAAATAAATCGACTTATTTAAAGAGTTTTTTTGATGTGTTTGCCTGGAGCTATGAGGACTTAAAATCCTATGATACATAAATCATCCAGCACAAGATCCCATTGAAAGAAAACCAAAAACCATTTAGGCAAAAACTACATCGAATTAACCCAATACAACTGCCTCTAGTAGAAAAGGAAATCAAGAAAATGTATGAGACAGGAATCATAGTGCCTGTGAGGTTTTCAGATTGGGTTTCTAACCTTGTAGCCGTGAGGAAAAAGGCAAGAGAAATTAGACTGTGCATTGATTTCATAAACCTTAATAGAGCCTCCCTAAAAGACAATTACCCTTTACCCAAAATGGAACACATCCTACAAAGGGTAGTTGGTTCAAAGAGGATTTCTTTGTTAGATGGTTTCTCAGGGTATAACCAAGTTTTAGTACTCCCAGAAGACCAAATCAAGACAACTTTCACCACTCCTTGGGGCACTTTCATGTATGTGAAAATGCCCTTTGGGTTAATGAATGTTGGGGCCACTTTTCAATGGGCCATGGACATTGCATTTTCAGAGGAGATAGGACACTTCATTGTAATTTACCTTGATGACATAACAGTTTATTCCAAATCTGATGAAGAGAACCTTAAACATCGAAGAAAGGTCCTTGAAAAGTGCAGAAGGTTTGGACTATCTTTAAATCCCAAAAAGACAGTGTTTGGCCTACAAGAGGGTAAATTACTCGGCCATATTATATCAGAAAAGGGGATTAAAATAGATCCAAAAAGAGTTGAGGGAATACTATAGATTAGCCAACCAAGGAACATAAAAGAATTACAGTCCTTTATTGGAAAGATTAACTTCTTAAGGAGGTTTATTCCCAACTTAGCAGAGCTCCTTAGAAACATGACTAATATGCTTAAGAAAGACGTGGGAGTGAAGTGGAATGTAGAAGCCAAAAGATCCTTTGAATTGGTAAAACATGCACTCACCCAGGCACCAGTCCTAATTAGCCTTGAATTTTCAAAATATTTCCTTATTTTTTCCTTTTCCTCAGAACATACTGTGGCTGCAGTCCTGTTGCAAAAAAACCCAGAGGGAAAGGAACAACCTATTTCGTTTTTCAGCAAGGCTCTAAGGTATGCACCCTTGAAATATAACATAATGGAAAAATAGGCCTATGCTTTGGTAAAGACATTAAAAGACTTCAGGGTGTATATTTTGCATTCTCACATCATTGCTTATATGTCTGACATAGTGGTAAAAGACATCTTGTCACAAGACCCGGATGGAAAGAGGGGCAAATGGATTGCTGTAATATTAGAGTATGATTTGGAAATCAAACCCACAAAACTCATTAAAGGTCAGGGCTTAGCTCAATTAATGGCTAAATCTAATCTACAAGCCCTTGACATTAACATGGTAGATGCCTTGGATGAACAAGAAGAATTACCTACTCCCACTGTGGAAAAGAAGTTCCAAAACTCACCTTGGTACGCTGACATCTTGTATGTGCTTACAAATCTTAATGCTCCTCCTGATTTATCAAAAAAAAATGCAAGGTTTTTAAAGTTGAAAGCTAGGAACTATTGCATTTTAAATGAATGTTTATATTGGAAAAATGCTAATGGTTTATTGCTTAAATGTTTGCTTGAAGTTGATGCAGAGAGGATCAATCATGAATTCCATGAAGGAGAGTGCAGAGGTCATATCTACTGGAAAACCACAGCCAATAAAATCCTTAGAGCTGGCTATTACTGGCCCACCCTCTTCCAAGATGTCCATAAAATGATAGTTTCCTGTCACAAATGCCAATTTTTCGAGGGAAAAAGAAAACTCCTTCCTTTACCATTACAACCTATCACTGTTGAAGCTCCTTTTCAACAGTGGGGCCTAGATTTCATAGGAGAAATCCATCCCGCTTCATCTTCCCAACACAAGTGGATTCTCACAGCCACTGACTAATTCACAAAGTGGATAGAGGCCATCCCTTCTAGGAATTCCACAGATTCTATCATTATAAATTTCTTGAAGACCATATCCTGTCTAAATTCAGTTGCCCTAGGAAGATTATTACTGATAATGCTACTGCTTTTGGTTCCAAAAAGATGATTGATTTTTGTCACAGATATCAGATTGCACTTGGTCATTCTACTGCTTATTACCCTCAAGGTAATGGGCTAGCAGAATCATCAAATAAAAGTTTCGTGACCATCATCAAGAAGCTTCTTGAAGAGAATAAAAAATCATGACATAACAAGTTGGTGCAGGCTTTGTGGGCAGATAGATTGACCACAAAGAAGTTCATTGGAATGTCCCCTTACCAGCTTGTTTATGGAGTAGATGTAGTGTTTCCTACCAACCTAGGTATAACAGTGATAAAATTAGTACAAGAAATACAGTCGGAGGAGGACAACATGGTAAGGAGGATCAATCAGAAAATACATCTCTAGCAGACAAGGGAAGAGGTCTACAACAGAGCTCAAAAGGTGCAAGAGAACATAAATAAGTTATTTGACAAGAGAACAAAGGCTTGTGACTTCAACATTGGAGACAAGGTACTCAAGTGGGACTCCAGAAGAGAAGATAAGGGTAAACATGGAAAATTTGACAGTTTGTGGCAAGGTCCTTACATTATTCAGTCCACCATTGGTCCAAATGCCTTTTTTTTGCAAGAGTTAGATGGCACAAATCTGTTTGGGGGTCCTGTCAATGGTAGGATTCCCAAGCATTACTACTGCTGATTTCAATTTAAAATCTTTGATTTCCATTGTAAATACCATTGCTTTGTTCAGTTTCACAAAAATAAAATACAAAAAAAACGAAAGAAATAAAAGAGGGCAGATTGTAAAAACAAGAAAGGTACAGCCCCATACCAAAAAAGAGAAATAAATTCTGAAAGTGTGCAAGCTTAAATGCCACTCCTGAAAAGACACTTCTAATTAGTCAAAAAACCTAATCTTGACTAAATAGTTTTAAATTTACTATTGATAGGATAGTGAATTTGATTTTCCAAATTGTTTAAACTTGGCTTATCAGTAGATAGATTAGGATAGAAATTAAAGGTTCAAACATGCTCAAAATATGAACCTAGGTTTCCAAGAGAGATGACTCAAATCTGTTTATTTCTTGAGTCAATATCAGAGGTAAAACTAGTTCTAATCAGCTCAAAATCTAAACCAGAGGACAAGTAAAGAACAACTCAGACAAAATTAAAACAGAGCTGAAAAAGATGAAGGAAGTGCTTTGAACTTTCAGATCTTAAGCCTTCCATTTTGTTTTAAATTTTATGTAAAATAAATGCCTATGTGTAGCTTGTTTTTATGCCATAGATCACAGCAAGTCAAACACCTTAATCTTGACTTGACTATTTTTAAATTTCTATTTTAGAAATTAGAGAATAAAAATCTGTTAGACTGTTTAATTCTAACAGATTAGTAGATTAGTTAGAGAAACATATAAACTCAACTGTTTAATCTAAGTTCATGGAGAAACAAGGAGTAGAATTAGATTATATTGTTTCTTTCAAAAGAATAAAATGTTATGAAAAGAGTCTTCCAATCCAAGTGCACTCTAATGAAGAAAAAATGTTAGATCAGTAGGATTGGGTAGGTAGAAAGCTTGTTGATGAAGATCCATTTTTTTTCATAGTTGCTAACGCATTTCAGAGAAAAAGAAGATCATCTAAGTGAATAAAAGCAGCCCAATGGATGAGGCACTGATCAGCCTCCCATAGAAATGCGGGTCTGAAGTTCTTGATGCCTTCAAGAAGGCACCATCCCCAAGTGGAGCCACTGTTGTCCACCTATAAAATTTGTTCTATCGAAAGGTGGCCAAAACATTTTGGAGCCTTCAAGAAATAGTTTTATTGCAAAAATGTTATCTCTTGAAGCCTCTTGAAGACATCATGCCCTTGTTTCAATCTTCATTGTTGTTTCCATTTCAAATTTTAGAAATTTTGCTGATCCCCTAAGAGAAAATTCTACTGCAAACACCATTTTCCCTCTCCTACACTTTGAAACTAACCTCCATTTTTTACCCCTTTCATTCCCATAAACTTCCTCTATTTTCCATTTTTCCCATTTCCCCTTCATAAAATTCCCTTTACATAGTTTAAAATTCCTTTTTTAACTGTGTCAAAACCCCCAAATCTAGTAAAAACTCTGAAAAATATCACAAAAAGACAAGTATTTTGACTATGGGTTTAAGCCCCTTTGGGCTAAATCCAAACCACTCCCCCACCGTATGCCCATGGTGCTAAGACCAAGCACTAAGTCCTTTTCGGTGCTTATCGCATCGCACAAATCCAAGCACACAAGTCTTTGTGCCATGCCGAAAAGTTCTGATGCGATTAAGCCTGTGCTTATACCCTCCGAACACATTATTATCTCATAAACCCTTTCCGCCCACACCTGGTGCTTAAAACGTTGAAATAATCTAAATCCGATGTGTTTTTCCCTTTACAAAATCAAAACCCTCTTACCTAAGGTTTTGGTCTAAACCCGCCAGAGCCATGTGCTATAATTAAAATGGGTAGATTGAAAAGTCCCGAAGCGCAATCACATCATAGAAATTCACAATGGGTAGATTGAAAAGTCCCGCATCAAAACTTCCGATGTGATTAAATCCCTTTGTTAAAACCCCACCCCCTCCGCTTTCTACTCCATATAACTTTCACCCAGGACTAAGTGTTAAGACTCCCGAGGCGCTAATCGCATCACAAGTTTCAAATGGTTAGATTGAAAGACTGGGCCCGACAGTTCTGATGTGATTGGCCCTTTATCATATAAAGCCTTGGGCCTATTATCATTTCATATAATCAAAGGCCCCGCTGTTGGGTGCCATGACTATTTCATATATATATTAATCTGCCCGACAACAAAACTTTGTTTTATATTGAAAATTTGGGTTTTTCATATGTTTCAAAGGGTTTCCGCCCGAGCATAGTTAAAGAAATATCTGTCATCGATCTGGAGCCGATCGAATGACCCGCAAACATCGCATTGCATCGCAAGTTTTATTGAGTGCTTCCAATATCTCTCCACCCCCGATTGGCCATCCCTCTGTTTCATTCCCCATCGTTGATTTGATCCTTAGATCAACGGCTAGCGCTCAATCGCTCCATCGCGCCCCAAGTTCTTTACCATGCCGATGCATTTTCCTCTTATTGCATCTGGACCGTACATGTGTCCAAATCGGACGGTCTATATCACCTTTCCTGATCTTGATTTAAATTCATGCGCCCCCCGTTATAAAGTTTTGGGCCAAGTTTTGACCTTTGATCTCTACACGAACGACTGATCTAACTTATTTTCTCCCTCTGCTCTTCGTTTGACCTCCTCTAACAAATCCCCACCGTTGGATGATGCCATCCAATGGCCAAGCTCCTCCCCAAAGCCTTCTAAGCAAATTTACCCAATAAACGCAGGATTTCTTAATTAGTTTTGTGTTTTGCAGGTGATTAATGGTCTTTCCATTATAATGGAAGAAAACGTCGAAGGCTAGGAATGACGATTCTCACGCCTTCGATTCATCAAAAGGAAATTGTTTGCGGGGTTCAAAATTCACATCTCATCGATGCTTCATGGGCATTGATGCCTTGAGAGCCCTGCATAGCCCTGCACATCAACAAGACACAACAATACATAAAAGAAAGAAAGAGTATCAGTGTTCAAAGATCTAAGCCAAAACAGAAACTCATGTTTGAATATTTCCTAGCAGTGTTTGAAGGATTAAGGCACACATTCAACAAATCAAAATCCTAAATCCACGGATAAAGATGTCATAAAGACTGGAAGAAACAGGTTAATCCTGATCAGACCTAAACATAGATCTTAAGTAAATTAAAGGTGTTTTAGGAAAAGACGAAGACATCTGTCGATCCAATAAAGCCTCCACTACCACAAAAAGAGACCAATCGAACCCTCTCCGGCACCAAAAGACAGCTGTGCCTCAAATCATTCAAACACAGGCCAAAGTTATTGATCAAAATCAGATACTTGCCTCAGCGCAGCCAAACAGTTAATTCTGCTAGAAATAATTTAATGCAAAAAATATCAGCAGAGTTACTACAACATGACACAAAGCCTCAAAAGTCAACAAAGGCTCCCACCGAGCTTAATTCATAAATGTAAATCAATTAATACAGACATAACATCTGTAAACTTCTTCATTAAGCCCCTCAAAGGCCGAGAAGTAATAAGTCTGTATTAATTGACTCAGGAGATCTATTTTTAGATCCCACCTCCTCATTCTTCTATAAATACTTCAGTAGAAGGTGAGAAATTGTTGGTCTCTCGACATTTGATTGCATGTAATAGTTTTCTGAAGCTACTGATGCCCTGTTTGCAAATTGAAGATACATAAGCTGATATGAGAAGTTTGAAGTTGTAGAGACCCACCGGGCTTGATAATTGTAACTGGTTTGAACATCAAATACAAGTTGCTGATTTATGGGATCCTGATTTATGTCAATGGTGATGTGTTCCTCACTGTCAATTGTTATTTTCTTTAATTTTTTCACGCTGTCCACCTTCTCTGACAAAGAACAGCAAATATAGAGCTAGGATTTACTCTCAACAGTACCCTACTCTTACTGAAAGTTTTATTTATATGTTTTCTTCATTTGAAAGTTCTCTTTAAAGAGTATATTAAAGCAGGTTGGTTTCAAATCACTTGCCTAATCTAGATTGCTCTTTGTGATTATTATCTGTGTTTTCTGATAGAATATGTTGAAAGCAGGGTAGTTTTGAAGCACTCGCCTGAACTTAAGCTATTCTAACTGTTTTTAAATGCTCTCTGACTGAAAGTACTTCAATGCAGGCTGGTTTCAAAGCACTTACATGATCTCAGAATACTTTTATGTTTTTCCCCCCAAGTACATGCTGAAGCAAGATAGTTTGAAAGCACTTACTTGATATTAGGTTGTTCACTGTTCTTCATTTGTTTTTTTCTCCATTTCCTATCTGTTTCATTCTATAAAATCAACTTAAGAGATCCTTTGACGTAAGTGACTTGCCCCATGGATCCTTCTTGAACCTTGTTGTCCAATTAAAACCCTCCTATGACTCCTTAGCCCAATGGGTTAAAACTGTTTTTTCCTTTTTTGTCAGCCGAATCATTCCTTCACTTGCATACATCTTCACCCTTTATGTTGAACTACCTTCACCATCATCATGTCTTTGCCCAACCAAAAACAAACAAAACCCATGCTCTTCATAACTAGCCTAATATCCCATTTCACACTTTAAAGATCACATCTTTAAACTCATTCATAGAGAGATCTCTCTCTGGATTCAGGAGGGATAGATCCTTGAATCCCAAAGCGGTTTGATGTTGTCTTATCTTTTGGTCTTGCCAATTTGGCCAAAACATAGGAACCCCAATAGAGCCTAATATTGTAGCATCTACAACGAAGAAATATTTGACAGAGATGTTCTGGGTGGTCTTTCTGCACAGCTGAATGAGCTGGAAGGTCATCCAGGTATGGTTGGAAAATCTGTCGAATATCATGAAAGGCATAGGACATCAGGCGCTAGAACGTGGCTCCAACATTCTTCAAGACGAAAGGGAGTTTCTTATAAGCGGACGTTCCCCATGGAAAAATAAAAGAGGTCTTTTGTTGATATGACATTAAAATGTTAATCTAGTTATAGCCATAAAAACCGTCCATAAGGGAGAATATTTCACTCCCCGCGCAATCATCAATGATCTGATCGATAAACAGGGTGGGATAGTTGTCCTTGGGACAGGCCCGATTAATATCATGATAATCAACACAAACACGAATGGCACCCTATTTCTTATCCACAGGAACTATATTAGAAACCCATTCTGTCAAGGGAATCAGATAAATGAAACCTGCTTTAAGAAGTTTCTCAACTTCAGCCTTGATAGCAACAAATTTTCGAGGATGCATGGGACGAAGACGCTGGCAGATAGGCTTCACACTTGGGTAGGTGGGAATCTCGTGCACCACAATACTGGGGTTGATTCCAGGCATTTCTTCGTAAGACTAGGTGAAAACATTTTGGAATTTTTTAAAGAGACTAGTGTACACTTGGACTTCCTCGGAAGAGCAAGTGACTCCCACATGGATGTTCTCGACGATCCCCGGTTTAACAGAAATTTAGATAGGCATCGTTTGAGTAATGTTCCCCAAGTTACCTTCCACAAAGACTTCATGAATCAAAATAGGTGTTTGAAGTGGCGGAGAAGGAACCTGGGATGCAAAATGCTCAAGACAGTCAGACATGGTCCCGAGGCAGGGCATAAACGAGGAACGATGATGCCCATCAATCCATGGTAGATCCTTAAAAGACATGGTTTCCATGATAGCCTCGTCATATAGAAACACTTCTTTCAAAGGATCCAGTGAATCTGCACCACTAAGCCAGGGGGATTGAGAATACACATCGAGAGACATGCTCAAAGGAGCAGCTTTAGGAGGGGGAGAATTAGATGCAGCTGTAAGTTTAGAATAATTTATTTCGATTGGACTAAGCAGCATTGAATCTCCAAACGAATCAACCTGTTCAAGTGAAGGGACGATCCAAGGGTCATTTGACCGAGATATCATATTGACTTGAACAGTATTTGGTGGTGGAAATGGAAAAATACCCATGAGAGCGGGATCTTTGAAAAGACCCACCCCTATGCTGTCAAGGGGATTAGGAATATGATCCACGTATGGTACATTTTCCTCCGAAGACGAGGTAAAGAATGAAAACTGATCGACAGTAATAATTTTTCCATTGTGAGGAAACTTTAGAAGTCAAAAATGGGTTGACGAAACACACATCATGGCGTGAGTCCAACTATGACCAAGTAGAAGATTTTAATTTAGTTTAGCATCAATGACTTCTACTTCAACATTGATTGTCTTTCCTTGCAATGTGATCTGTAAGCTAGCGAGAACACCAAAGGGTTTTGATTCCCTTCCATCGAATGCCTCAAGGGCATTAGGTGACGAATTCAAGGTTGGAGAGCTAATAACTTTCCAGCAAGCAGATGACATGATGCAAGTAGATGCACCTTTGTCCACTATGGCTCTATGGATGTTGAAACCGTTGATATCGACTTGTATAACAAGCGCAATATGGTGGGGAAGTCAAGGGACGAAATTCTCTAGATCAAAAGAGAGAAGGCTAGAATCAGTAGGATCGATCCCACAGATTGCAGATAATAACGCTTTCCGTTGAGACGGAAAAATCTGGAGCACTTCTAGCGTGGACATCGTGGAAGGCGCCTGTGCTATATCCTCAACAATACTGTAATGCTGAGCAGGACGGGCGTTAGGATTATAAGAATATTTATGGAGAACACCTTTAGAAGGTGGCTGTATAACAGGTTCAGCGTTGGACCTTTCAATTTCAAGGGGATCAGAGGCAGGTGGGGGAGGAGGACCATCAACGAACTCTTTCTTGGCTGCCTGGTGTGAACCGGCATAATCTATCGACCGACGGGTGCAGAACTATTCATCATGAAAACTTTAGAGCCAAATGACGTATATGGTGCCGATTGATTGACCATATGGGTCTGCTGAGATGGGAAAGGTTATTTAAGGACTGCCGGAGTTCCCTTAGCACCTTTGAGTATTTCGCTAACCTCGTATCATCAAGGTCAATCCTTGGTGTAGTGATCCTCTTCACAAGTGAGACAGGGATACTTCGGCTTTCGCTGTGAACCATCATCAGCACAAGGTTTAGACGATTCCAGTTTTGGGGCATCAGATTTGGCCTTGCCTTTTCTCTTTTTCTTCCCCTTGGAAGTCTTGTCTGCAGGATTGGCCTGAACGGCGTTGACCTCCGAGGTTTTACTAGAATCTAGAGTAGATTGAGGAGCAGAAGTATTAGAAGAATTCGATTTCTAATTCCCATTAGAAGACTTGTGTGAAGTCTGAGACACGGAATCAATAACACTGTCGACTAATGGGGTAGCCGATGCTTTAGAGGTTCCAAGCCATCGAGGTTCCAAGCCATGGAGCCTCAGTCAAGATGTCATACAAAGTGCTCGATTGAGAGTACACTAAATCAAGGTATTGGGCACGAGCGATGGCTTGTTCCTCGGTTACACATGCCCCCATGGCAATGTATTTTGCAATATGGTTGACAAAAGAGGTAGTGAACCAATGAGTAAGAAGCTGATCAGGAATTTCAAACTTGATCAGGAAATGATGCCGTCTCCATTCATGAATGTGGTCCGAGATATGGGTATCCCGGTCCTGTTTCAAGGATGTGAGGAGATGCGTCTCGACCTCATAATGAACTGGAAACTATAAATGAGTAAAGAATGCCATAGTGAGAGTGTTGAAATGTTGAAAGATGCCATGAGGTAATTCGATATATCACTTAGCAGCAGCTCCGGTAAGAGTGCGCTGGAAAAGATGGAGTCGGATAGAGTCATCCACCCAAGAATTGGAAGAAAACCACAAATGGTATGTCATGACGTGTGCTTGGGGGTCTTCTCCAGCCTTGCCCTCAAACTTGGGACCATCACTAGGAACTTTGTTGGGACCAAAGGCCAATAAGGATTATGAAGAATGGGATCATTTGTCAATTTGGACACATCCGGCAACTCCAACATGGCGAGAAAATGTAATTGAGGTTTAAACGGCATGGCAGGTCCTCGATAAGGACCTGTACCCATATTCCATCCTGGTTGAGTATAACTCTGTCCCCATTGGTTCTATTCCTAAGGATTCGGATCATAAGGGGTATAAGCCAGATAATTCGGTTGATATGGCAGTTGAGCACCAGGATACAGGGGTTCATAACCAGGATATTGATTCTGAGTATACGAGGGCCCCCATTGAGCAGTGTAGGGATTTTGCTGCGGAGTATAATTATAGCTAAGTGGTTGAGGGTAATCAGCAGAACCTTGAGGTGGGTTCTAAACTGGTCGATATTGACCTTGAGGGTGATAACCACCCTGGGGTCGAAAGGGCTACTGATAAATGGGGCCCTGTTGAGCCGAAAAGGTGGGGCGCACAAGTTGATTTGTCTATGGCATGGAATAGAGTGGCGGTTGAGGAGGGTTAATAGGTTGTGCAGGTTGTCCTGGTTGAACAAGTTGATCTTACTGATGAGGGCCACCAGGTTGTCCCTGCTGAGCAGGTTGGCCTGATGGTTGGGGTGGGCCAAGTTGCGCCTGATGACTAGGTTGACCTATGGCAGGACCATAATATGGCCCTGACTGTGCAACGTTTTGACCAATTAGAAAATATGGCTATTGAGGTTGCAGCAAAGGTTGAGATAGATGGCTTTTCTCCCCAGGACCGTATGAAGGCCTGGGTTGATATACCGGTTTCCTGGCTGGTCCTTAAGGTTGCCCTGGTTGGACTAGAGGCTGAGCTTGTAAAGGTTGACCTTGAGGATTGTAAGGCTGCCCTTGCAGGCTGTAAAACAATCCCTGCTGGACCGAAGGTTGTCCCTATAGGGGTTGCCCTTGTGGGTCATACGCATAACCTTTTTGGGCCAAAGGTTGTCCCTAAAAGGGCTTTCCTTGTGGGCCGAAAGCATACCCTTGCTGAATCGAAGGTTGTCCCTGAAAGGGTTGTCCTTGTTATTTAGAGGGTTTCCCAGGCAAGGTAGTTATAATACCACTAATGAACTGATAAGCCTCAGGAGCAGGCAAATAGATAGGGTTGTCGTGCTCATCATGTTGGAACGGAAGAGAATAAATTAGGGTACCATCCGCACCATAATGAGAAAACTAGGATTTATAAGGATCCTGAGGGGACTGATAAGTATGGGAGTTCTACTGCTTAATAGCCAGCCGATACTCCTCAAAAAAAAGGTCGTTAGGGATTGCCATGGCAATCGAAGTCTCTAACGAACTTGAAACCCCTGACAACTGTGCAGTGACAACCGGTGCCGAAGCAGCCACAAAGATAGTAGGTCAACTAGGAACAGATGTAAAAAAAGGTGTCGACGAAGAAACAGGTGTCGTTGGAGACATACCTAAGGATGTGAGAACCAGACCCCTTGATGGAGTTGATGTTTCCATGGAGGCAATACCGGTTATGATCTGACCCAAAGACCTATATCCGGCTGGAAGAGACACTAATGGTGAAGATTGAGCATGCTCTAGATGGATGTCTTCTGGGAAGAGTTGGTATTCTTCATCAGAAACTGGAATTCCCTCACTTCCATAAGGACCAGATGAGTCCATATATGAACCCACCATAAGATCTTGCAAAAGAGTACGAGGGCTAGGATGTATGATGGTAGCCAAAAATGGTGATCCTGACGTAAGAGGGGGAAAGTGTTCCCCATCCCCAAACCCAAACCAAGCGTTGGAAAGAGGCCAATGGAACTCAACTAGTTCTCCAAAGCGGTACTCTGACGGGATGATAGGCTGCTCTAGCTCGGCAGAGCCAGAGATCTGAGAAGTTTCAGATGAATCGTCCGTGTGAGGACTACCAGTAGACAAAACTGATGGTTCCGCCACTGTGACTGTAGCACACCAGAAAAGGAAAAAAGATCGAAAATGAAGACTCTTGGATCAAAACCAAGGCAAACAAAAACAGGCCAAGTAATCAATATTTAAAGGGCGTGTAATCGTAGGTAGTTTATTTTACCAAATTGAAACCAAACATTTGATGTTTCATGTTTTAAGAGTCGAGAAACAGTCAAATATGACTCCAGTCTCTTTCAGTTTGAAACGAGCACGAAAGGACAAGTGCTCAATGATCTTTTCAAATTTATGGAGTCAGTAAAGATTGAAAATGACTGCTCAGGTGGTCTAGGAAAAAGGGTGTACCAGGTTCCCGTGAACTACCATATACACCTTGGTTATAAAATGAAAGAAAAATCAACCAAGGACTTGACGTACGTGCATGTAGTCTCCTCGAATGCTATGTTCGGTGTATCACGGTTACAAGGCGGCAGACTTGGCTTCCTATGGATAAAAGGATTGCAACCTAGAGGGGTCTCCCTTTATATACTGGATGGTACGGGGAGCACAAGTCTGTACTAGCACTATCTGAAGCCAAATGGAGAGCGACAGCTGCTATATTTTAAGACGCCGAAACACATCTCTAACTTAGACCACTAAATATTTCGTTAATTTTCAATGTTGCCTTAGGTTAATTGAATAAATTTTAAGTTGATCTTGTATTTATGTTTCAATTCCAAGGTCCTACCGAATGTTGGATGTCACAAATTCCTGAATGCAAGCTACATGCCATAAAATACCATTTCTTTCAATGAAGAGCTATCTATGAGAAGGTTAGGAGCTTTCAAGCGATAGCGAAAATGAGAACACACAGAAGAATTCACTACAGAACCTAATGCAAACTAATGAGAACGAGAAATATTTCCTAGAATGCCAAATGCTAGTTATGCGAAAGATTTTCCAATTCTACAATGAAAACAAGAATGCAAGCAACAATATTTATTTTTAATTTTTTCATTGTAATAGAGAAAAAAATGCACTAAATAACATGAAAAACGACTCTTCACACTAGTTCAAGAATGTCAATGCAAGAGTTGAAACAAAAGCAACTCAACAGTGAACAAGACAAGAACTCAAACCAATGTCACAATCTCTCAAATCGAAGAAAGATGTCAAAATGGACCCATATAAGAAATGTGAGCTATGCTTGGAGTGATAAGAAGAAAAACTGAATGAAAGAGACAAGACTCACTCAAGACTCATTTCACCAAAATAAACCACTCAAAATGGATCCAGGGAGCTAAATGCAATCAAGAAAATAACGAAGGTGACCGTGAAACAAGAGACCCAAACTCCAACAGGAGGCTCAACATGTCAAAGCACCAGAAAGCCCTAAAGCCATGATGCTGAAAGAAATGGACAAACAACCAAAGGAAGCAGGCCAATCACAGTCACAAACAAACCCAAAGCATTCAAATCAATTCAAAAAACACTCGAAGACACCAGGATGGACAAAAAACTCCAAAACAAGGGAAACCCTAGCACCTACAGGAATTGGCGCGACTGTCTGGCTATAATCCACACCAGACAGGGGACGACGCAAGTGATAAACTGGCAACACGCGCTAGTTGGTGGGACTGTCAGGCTAGAAACCATGCCAACCAAGACAACCTTGGAAAGATGAAAATTTGGAAAAATAGAGGTCAAATCTGGTCCTTTGGAGCTGAACAGGGGCCTAAGAATCAGCAAAAAAATCCAGAAAAGGAAAGCTAAGCAAGAAAAAACCATGAAAAATATCTAATAGATGAAATACAAACTCGCACTGATCCCTAGTGGAGTCACCAATTTGTTGGTGAGGTAAATCCCCTCTGCAGACAGAGGCGATCCCACTAGCCTTATAATGGGTCTAGCCACAAACGAGATGCGCTATGACATCAATTCCTAGTTAATAATGGAAAAAGACATGGTAGATCACTTACTGTAGGTCCTACGCTATTGTGTCATTCGAAAGAATGGCTGCGTCTCGCTCCTGATTCGACAGATCATGATCCGCTCGTTCTCACGCCCGCATACCTATACATACACAAGAAACGAATATGATACACAACATACTAATTTTCATTCCTAACTATCAGTCAGTCGAAGAAGACCAAATCAAATGCGTCAAAATAAGCATAACACACAGATGGAATCAATACCATAGTCGAGTATATTAATTTAAAGAAGGGAGAGTACAACCAGGCTTCGACGTTGCGATCTCCTCCAGCAGGGTTCTAGCGGAGCACGTCTCACAAAGCTCGTTGGGAATTCAGATGGGGCTCTCTCTACGGGATCCTCCTTAGTTCAACCTTCTCTATAGTGATTACTCAGCTATAATATCTCTTCTCCAAGTTCAGATTCTTGGCTATATGTTCAGCTCTAGCTTTGTAAAGGGATAAGGCCGGTTTATATAGAGGGAGAAGGTGAGGTTAGGATTCCTATAATCATGGGGGGAGTCTTATCCTCTAAGAATGTTCCATCAACCATTTCCTAAAGGAAGAGATCTGTGGCTTATCAAGTTAACCACTTGCAATGAGTCATTCCTGAGGTGGTTAAAGGAAACTTTTGCCGCCAATTTGTTAAAAAACATTCCCAAAAAGGTTGTCGTGGGCTCAACACAGGGGCAGAGCACCAACTGGCGTGGCCTCTAGTGCAAATCTTCCCCATTGGCACAAGAGGTGAACTGGCTACCCGCACCAATGCGAAAACATAGGTTTTTGAGTGCTTTCTGAGGAAATGTTCAACAGGAAGAATCATGTCCTTATGCATAAGGATGCAAAGAAGGTATTTTTAGAGTTTGACACTGCTCACAGGTCACGGGAAAGACCCTCCAATATGCGGGGCAAGGAATTGTAGGGACGGTGACAAAATGTTGTGTAACACCTTGTGAGTATTGGAATATTTTACCAATTAAGTTAGATTGAATATCAATGAAATATGAACGCAATAGAAAAATATTTATCATAACTTTACAATCATAGTTTCAACCATACTAAACTTTGTAATTTATAAAAATATATTTTCATTTTTTTAAAGTAAGTAATTTTTCATGCAATTTCATATATAAAAATTTTATATAAGTTCACTAATACATATTCTATAATAAATATTATTTCATAAAAAAAAAACCATCATGATGATGACCATATAATAATCATAAACAACATCTCGGATACACATTTGATCTCACTACCATCATCTAATTATATACACCTCTAGCACATATAAATTCCATTATATATAAAACAAATATAATAATCTAATATGGCATCATCATTGTGATCACATCTAACAAAACACAATCATTGTAATCTAACATCATCACCACACACATACTAAAATTAATATAAATGTCATGTCAAAAAATTGTTATCACATACACATATATCTACAAACACATTAAATTAACATATCTAACATGACCTACGAATATACACATTAACACCAACATAAAAATTAAGTACATAAAAACGATCAAAAAAATGATATATATATATATATATATATATATATATATATATATATATATATATATATATATATATATATATATATGTACACACACACACACACAAGACAAATAACTACATCAAGTCAAATAAGTG
This sequence comes from Pinus albicaulis, assembly GCA_034641835.2. Taxonomy (NCBI): domain Eukaryota; kingdom Viridiplantae; phylum Streptophyta; class Pinopsida; order Pinales; family Pinaceae; genus Pinus; species Pinus albicaulis. The sequence goes on along the minus strand of CM076581.1, from coordinate 412,412,030 downwards.
CAATCAAATATTTGATAAAACAAGCATAGTGTTAGTCTCATCTGTAGTAGAAGATGATGGGTGGTCAACTATTGAATGATAAATATTTTTTGAACTCGGTTGAGGTAGAGGAAGAGGTTGTTTCTCTGAAATAGAAGATGATGGATGTGATGGGTCCCATTAACAGGTATATTTTGAGGTTCATTATGTTATCCTACAATCCCTGGAACTATCATTTTCTCATATTAATTGGAATTTTTAGTCATAATATGCTTAGTAATAAGACTAAAAGATGTTTGTCATATTGTGTGTCCTAAAGAGATTGATTTTCAGGAAAATAAAGAATTTTTGAGCCATTTACTCTGAAGGGGCTTGATGGAGACAACCAAGAGAGAATATAGGGGGCTTGTCCACCTCCTTAACTCCCTAACTCAGCCTGGGATGACAAAATCATCACTCATGGATCAAATTCACTAGAACTTGATGGAATCCAAGTACATGTGAAGATAAATGAGGACCAGATACACAATTCTTGAGATCTTGGAGGGAAACACTCTTTTTTTCAAGGGAGTTTCCACCATCTACCTTTTTGTATAAATAAAGTTTTTAAAATGCTCATTAGGATTCAAATTTTGGTTGCATATAAGAGCATCCACTTAGCCTAGTGGTTGACATTGTTATTCTTAACTTTGATATGATGTATGAGACTATTATTTTCTGTTAATGAGAACTTTTCCATTGATTTGCATCTAAGTTAGTTTTAGAGGGTTCAAAACCTTAGGTTTGGGCCCAACCCAGAGCCTTTAGTCCCTCTGTTGTATTTCCTTCTTGTTCTTGTTTATAAGCATTTCATGTCCTTATATTTTTTGAGTGGATGCTATATTATAAATACTTGTGATTGCAGGATTTTCTATCACCACTCTTGTCTAGAGAGTAGTTGGAAATATTTACAGTCACAATCCAAAAATATGTGTTTATGATTTCTTGGAAATGGATATATGTTAGTTGTGATCCTTTTGCAGGCTTATTCTATGCAACTTAGGAGTTAGTGTCATTATCTTAGTGATAAAAGTAGTGTTGTGGGATAGAATAGATTTCAATCAAATTCAACTCGTCTTTTCAATGTTAATTTATTTCACTTTGTTATTGGTCACTTGATGCATGTATTTGGCTAGCTATAGGGATTGTGTTGATCTGCAGGGGTGCGCATACCTTCCCACATTCTCCTATACTTTTCCATCCTTCTCTTAGGCACCTCACGCTACTCCAAACCTCTATCTCCAAATTCACTCTGTCAAGGAAAATAAAGGACACCATGGGCATCAACTTCGTTGCAAGATAGACCTCCGAGGGGTACTAGGCTTGGAAAAAGGGTTATGAAACCTTAATTCATCACCTTCTACCTTCATATACCTTCCTCTATTTCTAAGACACCATTTCCATCCTTAAAGTGCTCTCGACCTCCATCCTATACAAAATCAGGGCCTCATCTAGCAATACAAACCCTTCTGTAGCACCTCCTGTAACGGTGTTCTTTCCAACCAAATTTCTCCCCACTTTTATCCTATCCTATTTAATTTGAATAATTTCCCCCAAATTGTGATTTGATTATTAAGAAAGACTCTAATACCACTCCAACCTCCTCTTTTCATCACTACAACCAATAGATAGAAAAACAGAGTTAAAATTAGTATCTTTATCCATAGGCATGTTCAAAATTATATTCCTTATTTTCAAGAAAATTTGAAGTAGATAAATAATGTATAAAAATAAGTTAATAATTTTATTAAATGTGCAAAGTAGATTAGCATGATTTACTTTTGTAATAGACTATCCCTTTCTCTTTCATGCAATGTCAATTAGCCTATACATTTGAATGAATGGAATTTTCACTTTTGTAGTTAGAATCAAGTTAAATTATGCTTTTAAAACAAGTTTTCACTATAGTTAGTTGGAGGAATGGTCTTTGAATACCTTTATCTGATTTCAAGACTGATGGTGACATGAGTACAACCTAACATACTTTCCATATAGAACTGTCACCTCTAAGTTTGTATGAGCCCCAGGTTCATATTTTGAGTTGGGAAGCTCTTGGGATTTGCAACATTCTTGGTGCAATACTAGGGCTCATCACTTTTTGGCGTCGTTTCTGGGGAGGTGTCTAAGTAGGTGTATTTTTTTCCTAAGATTTTTTTTTTTTTTTGTTTTGCATCAGTCTAATTTCTTTGAAAAATTAAAAAATTCAAAAAACAAACTTGTTCTTTCATGCCTCGTAGGACTAGGGATAACCAAGGAAAATTATTACCAAAAACCCCCACCTCCTGACGAAAACAACTTTCATTCTTCTTCGGTGGTTGTGAACTTCCCTCTTTGAGTATAGGGGAGTTAGAAGGCACTCTAAGTGAGAAACCTAAAATATTTAAAGAACCTATAGGAGAAAAATAACCCACCTCACCTACCCAAACTATTGATGAAAATAGGAGCAAGGATTTTTCCCTATCATAGAAACCAATGGAGAGTCTAGAATGAATAATATAATCCTTGTTTCCCTTCCACATTTCCATGGTCTAACCTTTGAGGACCCTGGCACCTTGATGTTTTGGTTTGTTTTTATTTGTAGGACCTATGACTATGCTTTTGATGAGAAAAAGTTGAAGTTGTTTCATTCTACCCTTAAATATTCATCCTTGCGCTGGTTTATGGTTCCACCTGGAGGAAACATCACTACATGGGCCCAAATGCATCAAACCTTCAATGAAAAATAACGAGACTATAGTCATTCCAAAGAAACAAAGGAGGAAATATTTTGGATGACCCTTGTACTTGATGAATCTCTAGAGGACTATGAGGAAATATTTGTTGGGGAAATTATATGTGTTATATAAATCATCAATTTGGGACTCGTAATATTTGAGGCACAAGCGCAGGTAATGAAGGATCAAAGCATCTAGCCTAAACTAGAGTAAGAAATGAACTTGTTATTTAAGTAGAGAATATGGTTCTAGTTTAAAATTAATCAATTCATAAAATAACATGCTCAAGAAACACAAATTTCTATTTCAGAAGAATATCAATCATCACTCAAATAATCTAACCATTCTTTTAAACTGAACTATGGTATCAATCCTATTGATAGGAATGTAAACAAAAGAGAAATGATTTCACAAACTAAGGAATGTAAACAAAAGAGAAAAGAGAACCTATCTAAACTGTAAAATAAATCCTATCCTTATAAACAAAAGAGGAACTACTAAAATATCCTATTCATCTAAAGAAACTCATTACAACTAATCTATGAAAACCTTCAATTTGAAACTCTTAATCTTGATGAAATAAATCACTCGAAAGGAAACTCAAAATAATGAAACTCATAATCGAAATTCAGAATTAAATGAAAACCATATCAAACTTCTACTACTCCTAGGTCACATAGATCTACTACTTTGAATTGATAAACAAATTCATTTATACACTAAAAAAATTCAATGTAAAGACTATCTTCACTGAACTCAAACAATCAAATCTTAAACTAATGTTGTAATAAGAATTAACTAATGTTGGAAATCAAATCTACTAGATTTAACACTATGATAAAGCTCAAAAAATAAAATCTGGGATTAACACTCAGAAAATTAGATCAGAAATTAAAACTACAGTAAACTTGGAAACTCTCATGTTGATACACACCAAATCATGACTCTAATTCAACCTTTTTCTCATTGGAAGATATTTGTAACCAAACGAATGTGAGACTAAATGAATCTTGATTGAACATAACGTTGCAGAATTCAGAAGTATTCAGGGTATACACTTGAGCTCTTTCAAAGGTTCATTTTTACCAATTCAGATCTACAGTGCAATAATATAGATTAAGTACAGAATCAAATAGTTCAGAAATCTGAATAATAACTCTCACACACTATTTAGACTGAAAACTAGTTAAATCAATTAAAAAAATGCAATTCTGAGATCTACACTAATTATCAGACTTATTTCTAGTGGTGCTGGATCCTTTCCACTCCTGGAGAAAGTATAAATTAATTCAATAATGATTTAAATATCAAAACACAATAGCACTTACAGAATCTAAATGCAGAATAAAACTTATGTATTAATGGTTCATAGAAAATGCATCAAAGCTTCTAGCGTAAATAGAATTACATCACATTTCTTCTATTGTTGCCCTCCTTCTCTACCACCACCAGCGTATATGCAAGGCAAAGATTCAAATTTATACATAATTGTTGATAAAAACATAGTATGCCTATCAAAAGAAATTATAACTTTAGACTAAAGAAGGTTGTATCCAATCATTTAGAGAGCCTTCGAATAGCCCATGGTTGAGTTTATTCTGATCAACGTGTGAATGGAGGAGCCACTTCTATGTTTAGCACAAAGTTGTTCAGAAAAAAAAAGTTCAGAACCAACCCGACTTGACCCGTTCCAATAGAACCCAAACCTGCACATTCAGACCAAACCCGACTTGTTTAGAACATTCACAATTTTGTACTTAAGAAGCATTTTGACCTTAATTTATTTTTTGTGATGAATTTTTCTGAACAGTTTTTAGGTTACCTGAAAGGGGGTATTTTGAACACGATTCAATTCTCGGAATGTCAATATTCATCACCATTTGATCAAAATTTTGATATTTTTATCTACAAAAAGTTTATTTCGTACTCAACATGTAGTAACTAGTTTAACTGACTTGTGAAGAACTTTGGTGATGGAACCCTATGACAAATTAACGTAGAAAAAACTTCATTAGAAAATCATCACTAAATCATATATAATCATATAAAAGATAAGAAAATTAATGATAATCAACCACAAGGTGTAAGTCATGAACTGGTGACAGGTGATGGAATTATGGTGTGAAATGAGTGTAAAAGTGTGAGAATTTATGTTATGAATGGAGGTAATATATAGTGGAAAATTGGAAATATTTTAGGCCCAACAATATTTCAACTCAATTATAGGAGGGCTAATTATACCCTTTATCTTGAGTCATTGAAGCTAGTTCTTCTCTGTGGGATTAGGGAAGATGTGATGGAAACCCTCAACATGCTATCTGGAGGATATATCTGCCAATTACCCTATGATGACATCAGAAATATATTCAAGAATCCCTCAAGGGTTTTTAGGGAAAAGAGTAGGTCTAGCCAAAGCTTGGTCAGTTCCTCGCCCTCCACAACAACCATTAAGCATGAGATAGGGAAAATGTTGTAGGATTTCAGGACTGAAATGTTGCATACCTTTTCCCTGCAAATCAAAAGAAAGGAAGAGGAAGTAGAAAGAGCACTAGTTATATTTTTCCATAGATCTTGATGGGCCTCGAAATTAGACACAAATTAAGGTGCATCTAACCTTTATTGGGAACATAAATGTTGTATTAAATCTCTCATTCTACACTTAATAATGGGTTTTTAGCTTTAATATGTTCTTAGGAAGGTTTCAAGATAATAGCATATTTTGTAGGTTTTAACCCTGTACAAAAAATATCTGAAAACGAACTCATAAAATAGAAAATTAATAATATTGAGGGATTAAAACATAAAACAGATATACACATATATTTTCTCCTAGATCCCAAAACTGGGACCATCAACTTGATTTTTCATTATATTCCTTTCAATGTTACAATATATATATATATATATATATATATATATATATATAAGCTGAAGCATTCATAAAACCCAATCCATTAACCCTAGATTAGAACATAACCATAGCTCCCTTGACCAGATCTACAAAATACCATGCGAATAAAACCATGTGCAAACCCATGCACAAAACCATAGGTAGGTTCCCCAACCTAATATAGGGTCCAAAAAAAACTTTCGGGACACTGTCCCCCTGTTGCGCCCAGCGCAAGCGTAGGGGATTTGGTCACTCACCTATTCCCCCCCACTACTCGCCTGGAGCTAGTAGTGTAAATAATATAACACACACCGAAATTATTTATGCCTTGTATTATTTATTTTTGAAGAATATTGTGAGAATATTGGGTATATTATAATAATTTGGAGGAGGAGATAATCTAGGGACTTTCTACGTACTACAGGAGGATCAATATTGGAGAATAAATTAAAAACATATCATGAAATATTGAGAAATTATGGAGCTCCAATGATTTAGAAAATCTAGGAATGTGTTTCATTTCATTTAATGCAAATTCCTAGTGTTGAGAATGAGATCCACTATTTGAGGAATTTTGGAGGGGAAATATTCCTCCTTTCAAAGAGAATTCTTCCTCATCATTTTGTATAAGTACCCATTAGAATTATCCTTTAGGGGAATGTATTTCTTAGTCTTATTGTGGAGAAAATTGTTATGAAATCAGCTCCAAAAATAAAATAAAAGAGAGATCAACACCTTAGAAACAAGCCACTTCGAGGGGACAAAACCTCCCTTTATTTATAGGAGTCCACGGGGTCACAATATAATCCTAGCTGACCTAAAAATAATAATGTAAGGGCACAATAATAACAATATTGGGGTTACAGGGGTACAACAATAACAATAAGGGGGCTAAACTAACAACAATAAGGGACTACACTAGTAATATAGGGACCTAACAAAAACTTTTTTTTTTTTTGCAGCTCCACTTTCCTTTCTAGAAAAGATGTACTTGGATTGATTGAAATAATGAATTTTGGTGCCATTTTTAGATTATAAAGCTTGGTTTATTCCATAGGACTCTGAGTCTCCTTGGGAGTGGCCATTCCAGGAGCCTCAAATCCATCTTTCAAAATTTCTTTATGTCCTTTGAATGTCTTTCTCACTTCCATGCCTTGTTGATGCATTTACTGTTCATGTTTCTTTTGTTGCACATTATACTGTTTAAATGGATGAAGTGAGTTTTTTAGTAGGTTATTTACAGATTCAAAATCATGATGCATCCTTAGAACAAATTTGAAAATTAATTTTCATCATTTAGCTACTTCAATTGGGCTACTACTTCACGAATCTAGGATTTCTGGAAGTCCCTTTTAGCAAAATAGTAGTAATGTTCTGCTATTTTTTAGAACTTGTTACTAAGATACATTTGAATTTATTTCACTTGGATTAGGTAATGAAAAAACTCAATTTAATAAAAAAAATTACCCCATTTCATTTTCACTTGATTAGGTTAGGCATTTGATAGGTTAATTAGCTCAATAGTTCTTCAATTTCCAGTTTTTAGACTAGTAATTTTCTGCTATTTTTTAGCATGTGTTAACAAGGGTATGTTGGAGTGATTCCACCTAGAACGGAGTCCTAAGAAATCTTGATTAATAAAAATAATTTTCCCATCTCTTTTTCATTTGATTTACTTGGTCATTCAGTGATTTATCTCTTCCTTTAGCATCTACAAGACTTCCTGTAGCACTCCTACAACACGTGCAAACCTGATCATATTGGCTCCCAAAGCTTGGTTTTTGTCTCTTAGGCTTGAATCATGACCCCTAGGATCTAAATCCATGATTGAGGAAGAATTAAAACCACTTAGGACATGCATTTTTACAAATTATATTAGGTCTATTTATTTGAATTCATGCTCTTAGGATTTCAATTAAAAATTGTTGTTCTTGCCTAAGATCAATTTATTTCCAAAGTAACATTTTCATTTATGAAATTAGTTTAAGAATTTTTTTCATGAAATTCACTCCATTAAATCATATCAACTAAATAAGGGCACATTGTATGTTGAAAATATATTTTCAACACCTCTTAAGTTTGTACGAACCCCGGGTTGATAATTAAATTTGGTAGCCTTTGTAGTTGCAGCATTCTTGTTGCAATACTGAGGCTCATCACTTTTCGGTGCCGTTGTTAGGGAGGTGTCAAGGTATGCATTGTTTTATTCCCTATTTGATCCATTTCTACAAAAAAAAAAAAAAAAACGCATTAGGCATATTTCAATTCATAAAATTGCATTGCATTAGCATTCTTATTCAATTTATTTATAAAAACATAAAAAAATACTTCTCCAACACCAACCCCCCCGTTTGATCATGTGGTGCAGTAAGAGCCACATTACCATCCACTTTTGCAGGTATAAGAAGAAGAGGTTGAAGAGAAGGTAGAAGAAATGGATGGAGATGATGACAATGAAAAAGATCCTATTATATTTCACATTCAAGATATTGATATTAGTGTCCATATGAAGAACATCCCTCCATCCTTCCTTCCCAACTTCCATGGTATGAGGTCAGAGGATATAGAAACCTTTCTCTTTGAATTTTAAATCCTTTGTGTAGCTTATGGTTACTTATTAAACCCTCGAAAATTGATATTGTTTCCAGTAACATTGAAGGATAAATCTCTTAAATGGTTCATGAGTTTAGGGTCTAATTCAATAAGATCATGGAATGATATGAAAAAGATATTTCTAGAAAAATATAAAGATCATGATCGTAAAGATGAAATATTTATAATGAATCAAAAAGAAGATGAGAGACTTGAGGATCTAAAATATAGGTTCATGTATAATGTTTAGAGGGAAAAACTACGTAATTTAGGATCTGAAACACTAAAAACCCTCTTACTTAGAATGATTAGAGATGAATGGATTGATCTCCTTGATCTCATGATTATAGGTTATGTAAATCAATTATCATTTGAAGAAATTTTTTAAACATGCAAGCGCGTCTCAAGAGGAAGGGAAAGAGTAAGTAAATCAACATCAAGATTGGTAAGTCAAGCTGAACTTGGAAATTTTCTTGATAAATTCAAAACAAAAATTGTTAGCAATCTAAGTGAACAAGTAGAAATGTTAAGAATGAAAAATGATAAAAAACAATATGTTGATATTTTTTTTTTCCATGCAGAATCACATGCTATTAAATATTGTCCATCATTACCATGGTTGAAGGAAGTTTACCAAGAGGAAAATGGAGCAATTCAAGAAATTCAATCGCCAAAGTAGTTATGTTATGTAGCTCCAAGAAGAATATGGCAACCTAGTCAACCTGGCTTGATGCAAGAGCCTAATTCACAATTTCAAGCTTATGCACCTCCATCTCAAATTAATTAAAACACACTCTTTCCTTGGAAACCTTGGCCATCTCAATCCCAAAACCAATCTTGGAAATAAGGTTGGAAAGGAACTTATGGGAGAAATCCACAATATCCATAATATTTTCCTCAATATCCTGCATACCCAACTCCATTTTATCCCACACATCCACCTCCACCACAAGCATAACCTCAACCACATCCATCTCAAATATCTACTCCCACTCAACTAAATGTACCACCATTTCCAAACCCACACAAGAAAGTAGCTCAACCCACTCACAATGTTGAGGTACAACACTTCCACACATATCCTCTTGATCTAAATGGTATTCATATTATATTAGAAGAGTATTTCAAAAAAATTATTCTCTTTCTGTCATTGAAGGAAAATATTCAGAAAAAATAAGATTCAAATGAGAATACCAAAGAATAATGGGTTTCACTCGATGAAGAGCAAACATCAAAATCAGAGATTGAGGAAGTTACATTATGTGCACTATTACATCCTCTATGTGTTCAAGAGAATAATAAAAAAAACAAAGAAGATTTTAATTTCATGAAAGAATAAGACATCCAAGATGGTCCAAATCAGAAATTGGATCAAGGGCATCACAACTATAATGAAATATGGTTTCACAAAATCATTAAGATGCAGCAACGCGCTCTTCCTAAAAAATAATTGATAGCATCTCAGTCAAAGTAGTTGGTATCTCATATTTAGGTACATGTCAAAGAATATATTTAAAGCCTACAAATGATTCTATTTATCATCTTGATGTGCACATGGCTCCATTGAAATTATTCGTATACTTGAAAGAGATTTTTTTTTCTCAAGTAGAGTAGGATAGAAAAAAAAATGGAAAAAGAAAAAAAAGAAAAGAATAAAATCTCAGGTGAAAGCCTCTTTTGAGGCACCTAATATTGGCTCACTAATTTAAATCCTCCATGAGGTGGTCAAAGGGTTGGAAAAAAGAGAAAATACTATAAAAAGAAAACATCCTAGGTGAAAACCTCCTTTGAGGTGCATAGGCAGATCTAATAGTTGAAAACCTCATTGAGGCAGCTAGTGGGCCTTAGAAAACAAAATGAAAAAATGAAAAGAAACAAATTTATTTTTCCCATGTATCTCTCTCTAATGAATGCAGGTGCTCTCCAACCTTTGCAAGCAACAAAACCAAGCTGGCACCAAAATAACAAGTTGGTCAAAAATCTAGTCAAAGGAAGTCCAACTTGGACTTTCTCCTCCTTTGCTTAGATGCTCCAAATGGACCAAGGTCATGCCAATCCATCAGCTTCATCCATTTCTAACATCCACCCATCATTTCCAATTTTTTATCATTCATTTTCCTCATTGTCCTAAAATGCTACAAGAAGTTTTGTTTTTTCTACAGGAAGTTGAAAATACATATAGCAGAAAATTGTTTTTATATTTCCTGAAAACCATCTATCCATTGGTCATGTTGTTTCATGGGGAGATTCATATGATTATGGTAACTTGTTCAAGAAATTTTAGCAAATTATGGTGCACACTTTTTGAAAAATTGGCCTCCATCACATACAAGAATTTTTCATTTTTCTCAAGATTCGTGCATCCATTGGCTGATATTTTTTATTGGGAGGTTCATAAGGATGATGCTAACATGATCAAACAAATTCTGCTCAATCTAGTATACCATTTCATTTATATATATATATATATGGATAAAAAACTTATGCTACAAGGGGGTTTTCCTAAAATTCTACATGAAGCAGATCTAATTGGAGAAAGAGGCAAAAAGGTCATGTATCCTTTAGGAAATTTAAAGAGAGGTCCATATCCCCATCATTAATTTTCCAGAACATACCTCTTGTCCACTATATTTTCACGTTTTTCTATGAAAATAACCCATTTTCACCTCGTCTTCCATCACTTCCACCACAAAAGGGTCTTTGATACTTTTCAATAGATTACTCATGAATTATCAGTATTTTTAAAGGTATCACCTATAGGAGAAAATGATGCTAGGAGAGTCTATGTGACTGATACAGGAATGTTGGCTCGGGGGATCCTGACCCAGGTTCGGAGCTCAAGGTTTTCCAACAAACCCCTATACTACTAGCAGGTCAAAGTCTCACCCGAAGTAGTATGTGTGGGTGCTGGAACCAAGTTTTTGCACCCTAAGAAAGGATGGCTAAGGAAAGCAGAGCTACGTTTGGCCCGGCGATACCCAGATCACATTGTTCTGCACAGGGCCAAGTCGGTCTCTATTCGCATCCACGTGCACTAGATCTATAACTATATGCTTTTATGATAGTAGCACAACATCGCATAAATAGAACAGAACAGATCTAGATACAGAAAACACATTTACACAGATCTTCACAGCTTAAATAGAGAAAAATGCATAATACAGTAATTACCAATGACTCACACAAAGAGTACTCATAGATCCAATTCTCTATGAACCCTTCTTATTCATCAATTCATCAATTCCCCCTTACAATTCCCTTCCCAACCTGCACACACAGCAGCAGGGTCGACACACAGCTGGACTTGGATCTCCGCACACACAGCCAGTAGGAGTCCTTTCCCCAAAAACCCAAACGGGTAGATTAAACCACAATTCGCATCAATAGCTCTTCATTTCTCTACCTTACAATACAAAATGTTCCTCTATTTATAATAATCTAGCCTAGACTTTCCTATGGTCCACAAATTGTGGTTTTTGGACCCCTAGTTTACCCTTTTACCCATTACAATGCTTTTGGGGCTTTGACCCACCTCAAAACCCTTGCGCTAGATTAAATCTAATCAAAAGTATTAAAATGGACCAGTTTCACAGCTCGTAGGAGACCCTGTTCCAACAGTCCCCCAACAAAATGTTATGAATCGTCCTGAGTCACTACGGTGGTGCGGCCTCGATTTGCGCATGCAAGGTATCAAGAGCGCGAAAGAGAGAAGGGAGCACTTCCTGACTCTGGGCAGTAGCTCGTTGTGCAATGTTGACAAGTGTCAGGGAGGGAGGGCTGTCTGGAGCCACGGTAACCTGTTATAATATCCGGTGGAGGCGCAAAATGGCGGTATGAGCATCCTGGGAGATCTAGAGAGCAGTGTCGCCCCATGGTTTCAACCATTTCCTAATGACATGCTTGGTGTGGCGAAGATCCGCAATCGTGTCCATGACGGCTAGACGCCGCGCAGAGGGCAAGGGAGCTTTGACCTAATTGAAAGTAGCTTCCGCCTTCCGTAAGTCTTCCTGCATATGCTGAAGCATAGGATGGTACCGGACCATTTTCCAGAGCTATGTAGCTATTTTGACCAACTGCGTGCCCTAAGTAAGCTGCCCCTGAATAATATTTTTTGCTTCTGTGACCAATGAAACTCGTTGTGCCTGAACTTCTAGAGGTATTTCACACCGCTGTCATGCAGTTCAGTCACGGTGATGGACCTCTTGCAACATCGTGGTGTATAATCCTTGTAGTGCCTCATGGGATAGCTGCACCAAATCTATTTTTATGTTCGTAGCAGTTGGAGCATGATCATTAACTACGACAGTGCAAGGGAGCGAACAAATATGGCTTCTGTTGTTTGGTAATCTGGGACTGCGGAGAAGTCACAACATATCCCTATATCTCATCATTGCTTCCTGGCGCAGGACTATTCATGACCTGATAGCGACATGATTGGTGGGGTACCGTGATAATAGTGCACCCTCCTCTGCTGTATCATCCGAGGCCATCTAGTTGGGTCCTGCGGTCGTACCCGGGGTGCGAAGGTCAAGAAATCCTATTGCGCAGCTATGGTGCCTCTCTGTGCAGGAACCACAGTCAATTCCCTCTGCAGGGGGCCAACGACCAATTATTTGATCAAACTCTACATCCCCAGGCCCTCTCAATATGATGTCTGCGGGTGCCAAACGGCCAGGTACTGAAGCATTCAGCGGGTTAGGGACTGCCATAGCAACAAAAGGACTGGCATCCCAGAAAAAATCAATAATCCCAATAAGCCAGTAGGTGGATAACAGGGGCATGGTTTAGAGACAATATGTAGCCTATTGCGAATTTATCCCACTAACTACACATTGTCTAGAGCTATCTAATGGTGGAGTAACCCGTATGTGAAACTTACCATCAATCGTTCAGAATGAACTTACCATAAATGGCCACATTGATGGCCTGCCTCCCATTTTGCGTAACTATAAGGTTCCTTTCCTATCAAAGTGGGGTGGGCCGATGATCGTTATTCATACCTGAGGATTCTCCCATGGATCGTCAAACCTCGGATGACGCCTGCGGGCTGTTCATAGACCCCGAACTAAGGTCGATGCTAGGTGTTTCGTAACATGGTTCAGGTACCAGTCCAGCAATTTGGCCACCAAAATTCTTGATCGGTGCATTGTTCCCTCGGTCGGGACACCCATATATGGCAGGGCTACGTCAAGCATCCTCATGCCATCTGTCACCTGAAGTGTTCGCTAATCCTCCCAATTGCGCGTGGGTTGGTGCAGCTCCGTAGTCAAACGCAAGCCTAGGTCATTGGTAACCAGGTGAGCCTGTTCGGGCGGGGTCCTATTGCACCCTTGAGTTTCGCATGTTAGCAAGTATCTATGTAGTTCTACTGACCTCAGGGCCCATCTGTCAACTGGGGTCCCCAAGCACAGGATCATTCTACTCTAACACTTCTCCCAAGTGAGGAATACCAGCCCTTGTGTATCCCACCAACGCGTAGGTGCTCCGCACAGTGTTACCAGCAGTTCCCCTAGCCTGCACTCCTTGGGAATTTTGGCTTCAATGAACTTCATAATATTACCTGCGTCGTCACCGTAGGGCAGGTCTCTTACCTCGGTAGAGATGCAGCAGAAATTCCTGGTGGTACGAAGACATCGTAGCACCGAAATCTCGTGCAACTATCCTTGCCAGTTTTCCAGTTCCTCATCAGAGTCGGAAAAACATTCACTGTCCTTTTCCTAGCAGAGTACTCCTTTGGCCGTGGGGTTAACCTGATCTTTTCCCACGCAGTCAATTTGTAAATTTGATCTATTTCCTCCTCCTCGTAGGCTGGCTCTATATACTGCGCACCTTCTGCTGGATCTAGTGGTACTATTACGCGCGTATTGCTGTTCTTAAACACCATGCTACACTTTTTGAGATTCATGACACCCCCCATGTCTATAGCCCAGTCCAGTCATAGGATTGCAGGGTAGGGATCCACATCTTCCACAATTTCTATGACTTCAAAGCAAGCTAGGACTTTTACTCCTACGATATCTACCATGACTTTTGGCAACCATCCCAGTGGGATGATCTTTTGTTGATTCTCCATGCGCAGCTAGATGGTGGACCATTCCAATTTAGGTTCTCCCATTCGCTACCATGTTTTCTTTGGTAACACATTTGCATCTGACCCAAGATCGAGAATAACTTGATCCATCTCATAGTTTCCAATCTGTGCAGTCAACCGCATCTCTCTTCCGGTGCGTTTCTTATAACTGTACAATTTGTGTACGTCCTTACTCCCAAGAGTGGTATTGGACCCAATTACATAGCTATGCAGTAATACTTGAAGGTTTTCTACAGCCTGTGGGTTATGTAGCAGCTTCATACATGCCTTCAGAAAGGGCTCAACCCCTTCCTCTATCTGTGCAGGGGCTGCTAGTGGTTCTTGTTCTTTGAGTTTCACTTCTTCCCGAGATGTAAGCTCCTCCTATGCTCCCTGGGTGACCATCCCGCTGCGTGTCATGAATTTTACACTCGGATCTACATTCCTTAGCTCAGTTTTAACTCTTTTCACATTCTCCTTAGGGGTGGGTTATTTTTCCTACATCTTGGCTATGAAAATTGGGCAATCTTCCACCACATGGTCCAGCTACCTAAAATACTTGCACAATGGCCTGGTGGGATTTGGCATTCTCTGGTGAAGTGTCCTAAATATCCGCAGTTATAACAGATTAGCTGCCCACGTCCTGGTCCTGCACTTCCCCCCTGGCCTCCTCTGCCCCTAGTTGGTGATCCCTCGAAGTGCGCGAAAGTTCTTGGCGACGCAGGGTCTAATTGTACCCTATACAAGTTCCCACGATCTATCATCAAGTCATAAGTACAACAGTTCTGCTCATTGTGTCCCACTGACTGGCAGAATCTGCACCATTGTTTCTTCAGTTCTGGGACATATGCACCTAGCCGAGGGCAATGGTTTATATCATGCAGTCCTACTACACGACAGTCGTCACACAATAGCGTAGGTATGGTCGAGCCTGGTTGTGATAGGATGGGTTCCCCACTCGCTCCTGGGCGTACCGGACTAGGTCCTCCCACCTGCTTGTAATCTACTAGTAGATGACACTGATCCTTCTTCTGGCCAGATACCCGACATCGTATGCACCATAGATCTGCGCAGACATCGTTTCCTTGCTCCTTTCGCAGGTTTTGTATTTCCATATGCATAGCCCCGAGCTGTTCCTGAATTTTCTATACCCCTAACGACGTATCCTCTCTAGGTGCATTTTCTAGTTTCATAGCGACTTCCACAGCTTTCTCCTGCGACTCAAAGGTTTGGTGACTCATTGGCGTGCGTAGATGAGGCAACGACATAGCGATGAACCATTCTGTATGTTTTCTATCATGATACTTGAATCCACCTTCCCTGATTTCTCTCTTCAATCATTGATCATCCTCCCACACCGACTCAGACACACCTTGTTTGAAGTCCTTTACTTTCGCTACCAGATGAGAGTAATATTTTGGCTTTCGGAACTATTTCTTCAGAAATTTTTTGATATATTTAATAAACGCACTCCCATTCTAGGAAATGTATCTGATATACCAATCTAGTGCCCTATCCTCGAACACCAGGGACAGCTGCGCCCTCTTCAACATATCGGTTGCCACATTCTATGCAGTCCAAACAGAGTCAACAACAAACCAAAATCAGTCCATATCTTCATCCCCTACCCCCTTAAAGGTAGGTAGTCTCAGGTGCGTAGCCATATCACTGTCTGGCAGAGTTGGTGCTATGGGAGAGTTCTTACCTTTGTGCTGCCTAGGCGGCGGTGTAGACGAGGGATCCTGCGCAGCTGGTTCTTGCAACAGATTATAGGTGGATATCCCCCCATCAAGGTTGGTCTGATATTATTTACCACTATGCGTCGCGCTCCTGTATAGATCCGAGGTCATTCATTCCATATGACTACATAGAATGCTCTTTCCACACATTAATATCTTAATCAGTAATGGTAAGGTCCTCATAAATTTTCCCCGGAACCCTTTAAAGAATCGTCGTTCGGCCTCAGAGTATGAGACAAACTGATCAATGGAAAATTCCGTCACAAATCCTCCTATCACACTGAACACCCAGTGATCTACTGTGCGCGTGATAATATTATTAGTCCCGTCTAGCTGCTGGATCAGCTCTGGGTCCCACTGAGTGATTCGTTCATCCTTCCAGCACTTCTATAATTCTACAAGTCTGGCCAGCCACTCTTGAAGCTTGATTGCAAATGTCATAAAGAATATTTCGTAGCTCTCTTTAATAATGTACCTATTTTTCCACGTTTCCACCGTTAACTTCTCGCTGCGATTTTCCTTTACCGCGAATTCCTCGATCTTCCTTTCGAACCAGTCTTTGATTTCCTTTATTTCAGGCTTCCAGTATTCACTTGTCATTACCCGATCCATTTCTCAAAATACTCCAGGTCCCAGCAATGGAACCATTTGTTGGCTCGGTGGGTCCTAACCCAAGTTCGGAGCTCAAGGTTTGCGAAAAAACCCCTATACTACTGGCCCTTTCGGCAATGACCTACTTTCGCAGGTCAAAGTCTCACCCAAAGTAGTATGGGTGGATGTTGGAACTAGGTTTCCGCACCCTGAGAAAGGATGGGTAAGGCAAGCATAGCTGTGTTTGGCCCGGTGATACCCAGATCACCTTGTTCTGCACAGGGCCAAGTGGGTCTCTATTCACATCCATGTGCACTAGATATATAATTATATTCTTTTATGACAGTAGCACAACATCACATAAACAGAACAGAACAGATCTAGATACCGAAAACACACTTACACAAATATTCGTAGCTTAAATACAAAAAAACACATAATACAGTAATTACCAATGACTCACACAAAGAGTACTCACAGATCCAGTTCTCTATCAACCTTTCTTATTCATCAATTCATCAGTTCCTCCTTACAATTCCCTTCCCATCTTGCGCACACAGCAACAGGGTCAGCACACAGCGGGACTTGGATCTCTACGCAGACAGGCAGTAGGAGTCCTTTCCCCAAAAACCCAAACAGATAGCTTAAACCTCAATTCGCATCAATAGCTCTTCATTTCTCTACCTTAAAATACAAAATGTTCCTATATTTATAATAATCTAGGCTATACTTTCCTATGGTCTGCAAACCATGGTTTTTGGACCCCTGGTTTACCCTTTTACCCATTATAATGCTTTCGGGGCTTTGACCCACCCCAAAACCCCCGCGCTAGATTAAATCTAATCAAAAGTATTCAAAATGGACTAGTTTCGCAGCTCATAGGAGACCTTGTTCCAACAAGGAAGATAAACAGTCTTGTAG
Organism: Pinus albicaulis; assembly: GCA_034641835.2. Taxonomy (NCBI): domain Eukaryota; kingdom Viridiplantae; phylum Streptophyta; class Pinopsida; order Pinales; family Pinaceae; genus Pinus; species Pinus albicaulis. The sequence continues at coordinate 412,394,495 of CM076581.1, read as the reverse complement.
ACATCTTCACAAGCCCTCCGGGACCACAATCAAAAGAACTTGGAATAACTAAAATGAAGAATTGAACACAATGAAGCATTGAAGGGTCATATCTTTGATGTCGGGCAGCCACAAAACTTTTGCAAGGCTATAATAGGGTCAATCATAATCTCCAACAACATTAGCTTAATCCACCATTAAAAAGACATACAATGCCAACTTCGAACAATCAAGCACATTTCATGAGGAAGATTTCAAATAAAAGCCAATGCATAGAGCAAAGAGCATAAGAATATGACAACCCAAGAAGGAAACAGATCATCCATTACCTTTTTTCAAAAGCAACATGCAAACATCAAAGTATCAACACATAAGAAAGAAGCCTCTAACAAGAGTATCATCAATATCATTTTCAGAACCACCAAAGGCAAATTCAATAGTCACATCAGTAGCCTCCACAACCACATAAACATCCTCCACAGAAGACATATGCTCATGGTAAGGCATAGTTATGAAACTCTCTAACGTCACCCTTCGAATCTATTCTAACTTAAGAAAATATTAAAAGTGTGAGAATGAAAGGTTTTTCTATACCCAAAATGAGTATCAGAAAAAGCTCGGTCTTATCTAGAATATAACTTCACCTTTCCACCAACACACCCACATGTGTGGGAGAGGAACAAGACAAAAGTGAAGAGGACTAGAGAAATTTGGTTGGAGTACAAGGAGTGTGAAAGGGAAAGTGAGTGCCAACTCAGTTAACTCAATGCACTTTGAGTTTATTTTGCATGCAATGAAAAGAGAGAGAAAATTTTGAAAAAATAAAAAAGGATATAAAAATAAGAATAAAAGAATAAAAAGGTGGACCCACCACCTCTTTGCATGCAAGGAATAGCTGCTACAAGTTTCAGGTTGGTTGCTACAGGAGAAATAGAGTTGCTACAGGAAAAACATATTTTCTACAGGAAGTTGCTACAAGAAGAAACAAATTTTCTACAGGAAGAACAAATTTTCTATAGGAGGCTAAGTGAGTACTACAGGAAGGAAAAATTCACCCAGAACCAACACTAAAGCCTTGAGAAGCAAGGAAATATTCGAAGGTAAAGTAAGTAAAAATTGATTCTGTCCAAATTTTGGCATAAGGATTCTAAAAGCACCTCAATCATTAAGAAAAAGTACCCTGCAAATTTACAGTTTGGCTTCTAGTAAGAGAAAACAATTGGATTGGTTGAGACTTTGCTTAAGGATATGGTGTGTTGAATAGTGCAAGGGTGCATGTTGTAATTTTTCTTTCCTCCACCTTGAAACAATATTTTCAAAACTACCTTTTGCTACAATAGCCTCCACTGCATAGAAAACTACAGGGTCTGAAAAAGTGCTATAGAAAAGTCACGGATTGCTACAGGAAGCTTGGTAGTGGACATAATTACCCTAAAATCCTAATAAGGATGAAAGAATCATTAGGGAAAGAGTAAGTTAAATTTTTTCCCGCTAATACTTGGCATGAAACTCCTAAAACTTTCTCAATTATCAAAATCATACTCTTTTTTCGCCACATATCTAAATCTCAATATTAAAGATTATTGAATTTGTGTCATTAAGGATAAAGTGTCTTGGGTTGCATATTGAATTCTCCCTTCTCCTTATAATCATAAAATAAAATTTATTCTACATTTGTTTCCATAACCACTCTCAGCCATATAGTAGAAAAGAGAAACTCTATGTACCACGTTCATAAGATTTTATTGAAGTCGTCAGAGGAGGAGAATCAACAAACAATTATGAAATACTAAAACCAAGAGGTAAAATCAAAGGAATAATGGGAAATTGAGATAAACACAAATCTTATCGAACAGGGGAAACTACATTCACATCAGTATGGAACATAATAAAAGTAACCTGGGGCATAAAATAAGAACAATGGGGCAAGACAATGGATGGGTTTCTCAAAGGATGAGAAACAGTTTCCATATGAGGGTATGATGGGCCTCTAAATTAGACACAAATTAAGGCCCATCTAACCTTTCTTGGGCACATAAATGCTAATGATTAAATATCTCCTTCTAAAATTAATAATGTATTTTTAGCTTTATTATGTTATTAGTAAGTTTTAGAGATAATTACGTATTTGTGTCTAATATTATTTATTTTTGAAGAATATTTTCATCATATTGGGCATATTATAAAGATTTGGAGTAGGAGATAATATAGGGACTTTCTCCCTCCTAAAGGAGGGCCAATATTGGAGAATAAATGAACAAAATATCATAATGTTTTTGAGAAATTCTAGAACTCCAATGATTGAGAAAATATAGGAATGTGTTCCTTTTCATTTAATGTAGATTCATAGTGTTGGGAACAAGGTCCACTATTTGAGGGATTTGGAGGGGGAAGATTCCTCCTTTCAAGGAGAATTCTTCCTCGTCATTTTTTATAATTAATAATTCCAATTAGACTCTAGGTGCATGTGTTTCCTAGTCTTATTGTGGATAAAACTTGTTTTTTTACAGCTCCACTTTCCTTTCTAGCAGGGATGTACTTGGATTGATTCAAATAATGAATTTTGGTGCCATTTTTAGCTTCTAAAGCTTGGTTTATTCCATAGGAATCTAAGTCTCCTTGGGCTTGGCCATCCTATGAACCTTATAGCCCTCTTGCATAACTTATTTATGTCCTATGAATTTCTTTTTCACTTGCATATCTTGTTTATGAATTTATTGTTCATGGTTCTTTTATTGTAGGTGATGTAGATTAAACAGTTGAAGTGACTTGTTTCGCAGGTTATTTACAGATTCACAGGTGTGATGAGCCCTTAAATCAACTTTGAAAATTCATCTTCGACATTGAGTTACTTAGATTGGGTTACTATTTCACGAATCTATGATTTCTAGAAGTCCCTTTTAGCAAAATAGTAGTAATTCCATGCTATTTTTTAGAACGTGCTAATAGGGTTATGTTGGAGTGATTCAACCTCGAATGGATTCCTAAGACATCCTACTTAATAAAAAAATTTATCCCATCCCTTTTTCATTTGATTTACTTGGTCATTCGGTGAGTTATCTCTTCCTGTAGCATCTACATGACTTCATGTAGCAACTTCCTGTAGCACTCCTATAACACATGTAAACCTAACAAGATTGGCTCCCCAAGCTTGGATTTTGTATCTTAGGCTTGAATCATTACCCCTAGGATTTAAAACCATGATTGAGGGGTAATAAACACTACTTAGGACATGCATTTTTACAAATTAGATTAGGCCTATTTATTTTAATTCATGCTCTTCGGATTTCAATTACAAATTGTTGTTCTTGCCTAGGATTTATTTCTTTTCAAAGTAGCATTTCCATTTTTTCAATTAGTTTAAGATTTTATTTCATGAAATTGACTCTATTACATCAAATCAACTAAAGAAAGACACAGTTTATGTTTCACATATAGTTCTGATACCTCTTAATTTTGTACAAACCCTGGGTTGATAATCAAAGTTGGTAGAGTAGCATTCTTGTTGCAATACTGAGGCTCATCGGATGTTCTAAAATAAATCCTAGTAATGAATTCCCATTTAATGTCATAGAAGTATGCCTATTATGTGAAGAGAATCATGCAATAGATAAATGTCCCTCTCTTCCAGGCCTAAATTTTGTGTATGAGGGAGGAGTAGAGAGTGAGTGAGATAATTTGTGCTTCATTAACCAAAGGAGACCCCAAGACCTCATCCATATCAACAAGGAATGCAAGGTGCATATTATCCTCACTAAAATCTAAATAAGAATGCACCTTTCTAAATTTTGTACCCTTCCACACATCCATCATGGACCACACCTCTTACTTAGCCTTATGCTCCTCCATATCCTCCTCAGCCTATCAACCCTCCTTTTCAACCATTACATCCAATTCTTCCTAATGGGGCAACCCTTCACTAGGGTGTAGGCCTCAAATAAACCAGCCTCCTGCTTCACTTCCTCCACCAAAATCTCAACCAAATCTAACTTATCATACCCCACCTAAGTAACCTCAAACGCCTTCTCTTCCCAATGTGAACCCGAACAATAAGCAGAAACAACAGGTCTATAGTGGAGAGACATCCTATCTTGCTTATGTTGTGGAAATCCAAGATATCAACCTTTATTTTGGGAAGATACTCCCCAATAATCACCCACCTTCTCCACTTGAAGAGCTAGGGGAAGAGAAGGAAGAAAGTGTACCTCAAGTAAATGCACCCCATTATCTTGAAAGGTTGGTCCACCCTAACTAGCACACCCTAGAAGAGATTGAAATTCTGGGAGAATTGAAGAATTTGTGTCAAGATACCCGTTCTCTAGACCATTAAATATGTTCGTATTTAAAACAATCTTCTTAATGAAAAATGTTTCAAAATTCATAGGAGAAGAAGAAGAATAGATACCCCAGACATCAATGTTGTTGGAAAACTATCTGATCCGATGCTTGGGAGCATGATCTCCCTAAAGTACCTAGACCCTCGTAGCCATCGATGGAATTATGGTCCCTAATACCTTTATTGATCCTGGGGCTGTAATCAATGTGATGACTAGGGAAACCATGTTGAATCTAAATCTCGATGGGGATTTGAGAAATACCACCATATTGTTGCAGCTTGTAGATAGATCCACGGTAGCTCTTGTGGGAATTATCCAGGATGCCATGGTCTCCATTGACTCCTGGGAGTACACCACTTATTTCATGGTCCTCAAACCCAAAACCAAGTTTAATGGCTATCATCTCATATTAGGAAGACCTTGGTTGGCCACTGTTGATGAATACATTAGTTGTAAGGTTGGGAACATGACTATTAAAAATTGAAATTTATCAAAAAAACTTGTTTTTTATCCTCTTGCTAAACCCTCTATTGAGCATGATTTACCCTTATGGTTAGAGGATGAGGAAGAGGATTAATTATATCAGACAACCCGCTACCTATTTTTCACATTGGACATTGTCATAGGGGAAGAGAAAATTGATGGACATGACATTATTGTCCATATCTTATAGAATAAGCCTCCCACTCTCATACCATTTTTTGAATTTTTCAAATATTCTAAGAGTGTTCCTTGGATTGACTTATGATTTGTTTAGTTGAGCCTATAACATGCAAAGATTGTGGATATTGGCCCATCCATAACCCTAAATATCAACCCCTATCTTTCTGCTGATTAGGAAGAACAATTATGTAATTTTTTGAGACAACATCTTGATGCTTTTGATTGGGATTATAAAGAAATGAAAGGTGTGCCTCCCTCAGTTTGTACCGATCATATTTACATCAAAAAGGAATACAAGCATGTGCGTCAACTCCATAGAAGGATGAACGCACCTCTTAGGGAGATTGTGAAAGAGGAATTACAAAAGATACTAGATGCAGGTTTCAGATACCCCATTTCAAAGAGTGAGTGGGTTTCACCTATTGTTTTAGTGCCCAATAAGAATAGGAAGTGGAGACTATGTTTTTATTACTAGGAACTTAACAAGGCTACAAAGAAGGATTGTTTTTGTTTTCCCTTCATTGACCAAGTCCTATATGGCCTTGTAGAAAAGAAATTACTCACCTTCCCATATGGATTTAGTGGATACAACCAAATTTAGATTATCCTTGAAGACCAAGAAAAGACCACATTTACATGTCCTTGGGGTATGTTCTCCTATAGATTCCTTCCATTCGGTCTGTACAATTCCCCGACTACTTTCCCGAGGGAAGTTCTAAGTACCTTTGTTTAACATGTTCATGAAATTTTTGAGATATACATGAATGACTTCACTCCATATGGATGTGACTTTCAGTAATCTCTTTCTAATCTGTACAAAGTTCTGAAGAAATGTATTGAAATAAATATCTCATTGAGCCCTGATAAATGTGATTTTTTATGAATGCGGGGATTGTCCTTGGCCATTCGATATCCAAGGAAGGGATATTGGTTGACCCTACCAAGTTTTCCATCATCAAAAGCATCCCTATCCCTAAAAAACAAATATATTTTAGGGTTTTCCTTGCATTAGCTATGTATTATACAAGGTTCATTAAATATTTTAGTAAACTAGCTTCACCCTTGTTTGGACTGATGCCTAATGATTCAGATTTTTTTTTAACAAAAGAATATCAAGAATCCTTCGAAGTAATAAGATAAAATATTATCACTGTGTAGAAATTATACAAGAATATTTATATCATGGATTCAATCCGATCTAACAATGTACTAAAGCTAGATACTGAATCACTTCTACAAATAAATTGCAGAAATTAAACACAATCGCCAATCACATGAAGTAAAGAAAGAATCAAATCAAACCACAACACAAATAATTTCCTGGGGAAAGCTTGCTGCTCAAAACCCCTCTATATTCTATTGTATATTAACCATGGAATCATGAAACAATTACAATGCACTCTTCTCACAAGAGTCTCCTGCACTCTGATAATTGTCTCACACTGTCCTGGACAAAACTGACCAACACTTAGCCAATTCTCGGCATCTAAACAACCTCCCTTTCTTGCGCAATTCCTAATGAATGCAATCCCTATTGTCTAGGAATTTTGGCCTTCCTAAACTATGAAAGGATCATGGGCACTCCAATGGATGTCTGGTTGCATGCAAGAAACCTACTAATCACACAACTGATAGTTAACCTCCCTTTCACCTTTGTCTCAACTCGGTATCCACTAGAATTGACATGCAGGCAGCTATTAACAGTAAATCATCAGTTGCATGGTAGATCATTGATCATGAATTAAATAATATTTAATTCATTTAATCTCTCACTAGTGCAACAAATAGTTACAACTAGTTCAACTACCTCTAACTCACCTAACTGAGTTAACTGATTACACATGCATTAAACCAATGCACCAACTGCAATTTGAACTCCATAACTAATAGAACTAATATGCATGCCTTACCAACCACCCTCAACTCGAAATACATGAGCTAAATGAGTTTATCACTCTCAATTAACTATTACAAGTGATCATGATATAACATTACATTTTATTGTCCATTTTAATTAATGGAAAATTAAAATAGACACTGCACCAAATTTAGCACACACCAGTGTAGGTGCTGCTAGGACCTATTGGTGTCCCACACTAGTGTGGGTGCTACAATTTCTTGTTGGAATTCAACACTCCCTCTCAACAATAAATGGATTATCTTCCACCCTGATCCTTCCTCTATGGATATTCGAATATATCCATCCTGATCTGCAGTGGGAATGTACTGAAGTAACATTATGAGCCTCTAAACACAATCTATGATATGGTGGTGCCATATTTCTATGTTCTTGGACCTATCATGAAACACGGGATTAACCAAGATTTTAATGCAACTCTGGCTATCACAATGTATCACTATCGGATCCATCTAAGAACCAAACAAACCAGCCAGGATTTCTCTCATCCAAATGGCCTCACATGCAGATTGAATTGCTGCCATGTACTCTGCCTCCATTGAAATGAGTGCCACAGATCACTACTTCTTGATGTACCAAGGAACTTTTTCCGATCATATGTTGAAGATCCATCCTGAAGTGTTATTTCTGTCTAATGCGTTTCCTGCTCAATCCGCATATGTGAAGCCCTAAAGCTTCACTCCCTCTATCTATTTGTACCATCATCCATAGTATGTATTTCCCCTGATATATCTCAAGACATGCTTCCCCACTTTCCAAAAGAGCTTGGTTGTCTTAACCATAGCCTGACTCAGTTGGTTAACTCGTAGAAAATGTCTGGGGTGGTGTTCACCAAGTACATCAGTGAACCTACTAGATGCCTGTAGACAGTAGCATCCACTAATTTTGCATAAGTAGCATCCTCTTTCATCCAATTAACTAGAAGAGGAGTATCCGGGTTTACAACTCTCCAAGTGAAACTTTCCTAGTATCTCTTTGGAATACTTGCCTTGAGAAACAAAAATTTCACCATCCCACTGCCATATTTCCAAACCAAGGAAATAGTGAAGGTGTCCGATGTCCTTCATTTCGAACTCCCTTACAAGATCTTCCTTGCATGTGTTTATCAGCTACTCATCATCTGTCAAAATTAGATCATCAACATAAAGTACGATAATCAATAGCTTACCATCAACCACAATATGGTACAGGTTTGCATCCGCTTCAATTTTGGTGAAGCCCAACCCAGTGAAATAGTTGTCAATCTGAGTGTACCAAGCACGAGGTGCTTGCTTCAACCCATACAGTGCTCCCTTGAGTTGACACACATGTGACTCACTATAAAATATCTCGAAACCTTATGGTTGCTCTATGTACACTTCCTCCTCAATAGATCCATTGAGAAACACAATTTTCACATCCATCTAATGAATGCGCCACTCCATCTGCACCAAGAGTGAAAGGATATATCTAATGGAAGAGTACCTCGCGACTGGTATGAAAGTCTCATAATCTTCGATCCCATTAACTTGTGGGAATCCCCATGCCACAAATATGCCCTTTTACTTCACACTCGCATTAGCAACTTTCTTCACCTTATAGATCCATATAGATCCAACCATTGATTTGTCGATCAGTCTTGGGACAATATCCATGCACTGCTCTTGATGTTGGAGTCATACTCCTCTACCATAGCATCAACCCAAATTGGTTGTTGCAATGTCTCCTGAAAGGAATATGGTTCTGTCATAATACACTTGCTCATAAGAGCCATGTATCTAGTAAACTTGTCTGGATATTGTCTCTGTCTGCACAGTGAAGTAAGGGCTCCTATATTCTCTGCTACATCAAGTCTCAATCTATCAGCTTCCGTGGTGTGCCTTCTACCATTTCTAGTGGATGGATCTGTATGAGTGTTTTCTGCCACTCCACAATCCTCTGAATGTAGCTTCTCCATATCTTGAAGTTCATTCTTTGGAACCAAGAGTTCCTCCTTTGCATGCAAATCCAGCTCCCTCTCAAGGGACAATCACATGGATTTCTCCTCATCAAATTTTATATCCCGTCACACAACATTCATTATGTTGTTTAGCAAATACACCCGATATGGGGAGTTTCAGTGTACCCCGCGAATATCCTAATCTTAGTTGTTGGTTCCAAATTTTTCCTGGTGTCTTTGGTTACATTCACATAAAAAATGAGCCAAAAATCTTAAAATGTGAAAAAAGTGGTTTCTTACCAGTAAAAGCCTCTTCTTATGTACTTGTGCCAAGTATCTGATGAGGAAAACAGTTTTGTACAAATATCGTTCTGTTGCATGCCTCCAGCCACAGATGCAACAGTAGGCCCTAATCATACAACATCGCTCATGTTGCACCCACAATTGTTTTATTCTTTCTTTATGCAACCCAATTCTGATGTGGGTTATGAGGCGCAATAAACTCTCTCTGAATTCCTTCTTTTCTGCAGAAGTTCTTGAATTCATCGGAGATGTACTCACCACCATTTTCACTCCTAAGAGCCTTCACATGCTTCCCTGTGTCTTTCTCCACCATTTCTTTGAACTCAAGAAACTTTGAGAACGTTTGATCTTTCTTCTGCATGAAGTAGATCCAACAATTTTGAGAAAAGTCATCAAAAAATATCACATAGTACTTATGCTTTTTTGTCGAAGCAGTATAGAATGGTCCACACACATTTGAGTGAAACCTCTCAAGGATCCCCAAGGCTCGGTCCTCCTTCTCATGAAAAGTGGCCTTTGCATACTTCCCCATAGTACATCCCTTGCATGTGTCTGACTGTGCAAGTGTACCCTTGGGAGGACTCATAGAAATCTGTCGCATGACCTTCAAGGCTCCATGGTGAAGATGGCCGAATCTCATGTTCCATAACTCACTCTCATCCCGGCTCACCACTTTTTCTGCCTTACCCATCTACTGTGCAACCATCTACATAAAGTTTATAGAGATTCTTAACTATATTCCCAATATTCTTGGCTTGTCCTATTATTTTTTGTTGCGGGAAAGCTTTTCATTCACTGAAAACAACATCATAGCCTGTATCCTTCAACATTGCAACTCAAACTGAATTTTTCTTCAAGCCTGGTACATGGATTACATATTTTAATTGAAATAGTTTACTTGACTATCTCTGGAAGGTAATGGTACCAATCCTGGTAGCACTGTTCTGCCCGTCATCACCATTTCGATATGCATCTGGAGGTCCTTCTCCTCCAAGCTATTGAAAATTTCTTTGTCTCCCATCATGTGAAAGGATGCACCACTATCCAAGTGCCACATTGATCCCATTGCACTTGAAACCATGCATGAAATGAGCGAGAAGTCAAGCTCAAATTGCGAGGCCAAATCCTCACCAGATGTAGATCCTGAAGCCTTCTTGTTATTCTTCTTTTGTGGACAATTAGTGGCATAATTTTGATTCTCATAACAGTGAAAAAAATTCACTCTGGACATGTTGTGCTTCTTTCCATATTTACCGAACTCTGATTTTGGAACGAAATTTCTTTCCTTTCCCCTTCTTAACCTCAACATCCAAAGAAAAATCTTCTTCATCTTCATTCTTATATGAAGATCCATCTCAGGCATTTCGCCTGAATTCTTATTGCACCAAATCCGACTAATTCATTCCCCCTCTGGCAGCTTTAACTTCCATTTACAGAGTCCTGATAACTATGCCAACTCTTGGGAAGTCCTCGAAGAGCTAGGCTCACCAAATCATCATCAACAACAGTAATTCTGATGCTCCCAAGCTCATCCCGACATTGGATAAACTTTGTTAAATATTTCGGCATGGTCTCGCCTTTCTCCATTTTGATCTTCCTGAGTTTGTCGTTTAGTGCCAATTTTCTATGATCACTATTGCTATGAAATATATCTATCAAAGCTTTCCACATTGCATATGGTATTACTTTTCTAGGGAGACATGAGACAATGTGGTCTCGTACTCCCTCCAGTAATATCCTCCTCACCTTTGCAACTTTCCTTTTCCAAGCATCAAAGTTTGCAACATCTGTTACAGTGGGTTTGGGAACATCATTGTCAATGAATTCTTTCAACCCATTGTCCTCCAGTACTACCTCCATCATGTCTTTCCAAGAAATATACTTAGAGTTTCCCTCGAGTGCATACTCTAGTCCCAAGCAATTGAAATCCATTTCAATCTTGAATCACTTGTTGCACCATGAATGTCTTCTGCAAATTCAAATTCTATTCAGTCAGAAACTCAACTTCTCCTCCACTATAGTGATTTCCTATGATCTAATACCATGTAGAAATTATACAAAAATATGTATATCATGGATTCAATCCGATCTAACAATGTACTAATGCTAGATACCGAATCGATTCTACAAATCAATTGCGTAAATTAAACACAATTTCCAATCACATGAAGCAAAGAAAGAATAAAATCAAACCATAACATGGATAGTTTCCTAGGGAAAGCTTGTTGCATAAAACCCCTCTATCTTCTATTCTATATTAACCATGGAATCATGAAACAATTACAATTCATTCTTCTCACAAGAGTCTCCTACACTCTGCTAACTCTCTCGCACTGTCCTGGACAAAACTGACCAACACTTAGCCAACTCGTAGCCTCTAAACAACTTTCCTTGCTTTCATAATGCCTGATGAATGAAATCCCTATTGTTTAGGAATTTTTTTCGTCCTAAACTACACAAGGATCATGGGAAATCCACTGGATATTTGGTTGCGTGCAAGCAACCTACTAATCACACAATTGAGAGTTAACATGCCTTTCACCTTTGTCTCAACTAGGTCTCCACTGGAATTGACATGCATGCAACTATTAATATTAAATCATCAATTTTTTGGAATATCACTCATTGTGAATTAAATAATGTCTAATTCCCTTGATATCTCACTAGTGCAACAAATAGTTACAACTATTTTAACTGACTTTAACTCACCTAATTGAGTTAACTGATTACGCATGCATTAAACTAATGCACCAACTACAATTTGAACTCCATAACTAATAGAATTATGCATGCCTTACCAACCACCCTCAACTTGAAATACATGAGCTAACTGAGCTTATCACACTCAATCAACTATTACAAGTGATCATGAGATAAGATTACATTTTATTGTCCATTTTAATTAAGGAAAAATTAAAATAGGAATTGCACCAAATTTAGCACACATTAGTGTAGGTGCTGCTAGGACCTATTGGTACCACACTAGTGTAGGTGCTGCAATTTCTTGTTGGACTTCAACACACTGCACCCATTCTTAGCTATCCCAATGGGGCATTACCTTTCCATATACACACATATGCCTTTGACAAAGTTGTAGGGGATTCCTTAGAACAAGTAGAAGATAACTTTCCTGATGCTATCTATTTCATTAGTAAGAATCTTTCTAAAGCCGAGTTAAATTATACTATCACTGAAAAGGAACTCTTGGTTTTGGTGCATTCTTTGAACAAGTTTAGGAATTATATCCCTAGTTATCAAACTTTGGTTGACACTAATCATGCAATGATTAATTCTTTGATTAATAAACTTGATTTGAATGCTATGATAATTAGATGGTTGTTATTATTGCAGTAATTTGACTTGGTTATTGTTTATAAACCAAGGAAAGAGAATGTGGTTGCAAATTTCTTGTCAAGACTAGCCCTGCTTGCATGAAAGGGATAAATGATAGATGATCAACTTCCAGATGAACATCTCTTTTCCATATCGGTGCTTTCTCATTGGTTTTTCGATATATCCAACTGCTTGGTTTCTGGGAGGTTCCCTCCTAATCTATCCTCGAAGGTGAAAATCAATATTGTCATGAAAAGTGCCCCATTCACTTGGATTGGGGGAAATATTTTCATATTGGGACCCATCAGATCCTGAGAAGATGTGTGAGGTAATAATAGGTCTTTGAAATCATCTCAGCATGCTATGATGGAACCTGTTGGGGACAATTTGTTTCTAAGAGGACAACCTTCAAATTTCTACAATCAGGTTATTATTAGCCCACTTTAGATCAGTATGTAAGGAGGTACACCACCAAGTGTGATCAGTGCCATAGGATGGGTAAGCCAACACCCAAGGATGAAATTTCCTTACAACCTCAAGTGACTCTATAGCCATTTGAAAAGTGGGGCATGGATTTCATTGGACCCATTGATCCCCCATCAAGATAGAAAAGATATATCATTGTATCCACTGATCAGTTGACCAAATGGGTTGAAATGAATTTATTAAAGGAATAAACTAAGCAAAAGGCAGTTGATTTCCTAAGGGAGAACATCTTGTACAAATTCATTTTTCCAAGGGAATTAGTCACTGATCAAGGAGAAAAATTTACATCAAGAATGATTTAAGATATTATGAAGCAACACCACATCAATAATATGACTTCTATTTCTTATCACCCTCATGAAAATGGGTAGGTGGAAATAAAAAATAGAGCACTTTAGAGAATTCTTACCAAGGTTGTTAGCAACAGTAGAAAATATCGGGCAACTAGACTTGTGGAAGCCACTTGTGCCTACAACACAACTTGGAAGAACACCACTCGATTCACTCCATTTGATCTGGTATATGTGAAGAAGGCCCTATTTTATATTGAATTTTAGTACGACAAGTTAAGGATGGTAGCTCAGTTAGACTTGGATCTCACTACAGCACAATAGAAAAGGTTGCTCTAACTCAATGGTCTAGATGAATTTAGGAAGCAAGCTCTCCTACAAACTGAGGAAATCCATATATAAAGGAAAATTTGGCATGACAAGCACATCAGAGAGAAGAATTTTCAAGAAGGATATTGGGACCTATTGTATGATTCTAGATTCAAGTATTTCAAGGGAAATTTTGTAATATCCCAAATTGGAAAAGACAGGAATATAGAACATAAACTGGAAAATTCAGTGATACATCAACACATAAAATGAAAGTATATAATATAGCCACCATATTGAACATTATAGAAGCAAATGTATAAAATCTCTTGAGGAAAAATACACTCAAGATAGGCAAAACAAGCCTTTATAGATCCACTACATAAACATGAATAATAATTGTTATACAAGAATGTCAGAAGCTAAGATAGCGCAGTTTTTACTGGGGTTTACTGCTGTTGTAAATTTAAACACATGGATATATTGATAGGGTGATTATAAAATTCCAGGATCAAATATATAGGCTTTCTATCACCATTCTAAGACATCCCAGAAGGGGTTTCTGGAAATACCCAAAATGCAAAAATGATGAAATGAAACCCTAGAGTTGAATATGCTTTGCAACTTGAAAATTGATAGGAGGTGGTCAATATATTGTAGAAATGGCTGATATCCATCCTCACAACCTTTCTGGATGAAGGTCTAATCCCCTCACTAGAAAACAGGGTCAAGAACTTGGGTACTTGACCTCCCAATGTAACTGCACTGCAAAATAACGCAGTTTTTGGAGGATATTGTGTTGTGGGTGAATGTTGCTACTTGGCCTAATGCCAGATGGTTTAATGAAGCTCCAATAACTTCCTAAATATCCTCGTGGATGAAGGGTTTCTTTATCCACTGCTGCAACCCTCCAACACAACGCAATCCTGAAGGAGACTACGCTGGGAATACTGGCTAAAGCTTGGCCCAAAGCTATATAGTGGAAATGATGCTAAATGAACCTCTCCTGAGTAGGCACTTGAAGTCCCCTAAGGATGAGGGTGGAATTTATTTTGAGAAACACCCTTGTGCTAAACAGCACAACAAACTTAGTTAGATATCTGAAGCGTGCAAAACTTAATAAAAGACCAATACAATATCAATATTCTAAATGCCTTCTATGGCTTAGATCCTCTTCCTTATATTCTTTATGAGCTTCCTCACCCTGGGTCCCACTCATTAAATAAGGTACTCTCATGCATACACTCCTCCTCTATGACTGCATTGTCCTCCATTAATCCTCCACTATCTCCATAACAACATTGTTGATTTGGTCAACTTTGACCCTATCCACATGCTTCAGCCCATGTTCACACCTCTAGGTGCTTTATACAGTTGATACAATGATCCAAATTCACATGAGAAGTGTTTTTTATTCATACTAAAGAGATTGATGGGTCTCCTTACCCTTTTATTCATCTATCTAAATGACAAAAGAAAAAATTAATGCTCCAACTAGCTGAAAGCTAATTGGGAATATTACAATCCTCCCCTCCCAAATTTTGCTTGTACTCAAGCAACTACAAGGATGGATATTGCAAAGCCTCCTCTCCTCCTTCTGTATCATCCTCATCTGATAAGCTCATCCACTACATAAGATGCTCTCCCATCAATCTGCCCCCTACTTGCTCCTCCCAAGTGTAAAAAATATCCTTTGGTGATTACCCAAATGGCTCTCATCATGAAAAAGTGTGATATCCATAGAGGAAACTATATGCTATTTAAAGGCCTTCTTGAGGGATGGAATCTGAAAAAATTTGGGGACCTCAACCCCCATGAGAAACTCCAATACCCAAGCTATCATCCAAGTAAAATCGATCACCCTCCAAAATGGTAGATCATAGAAAAACTCCTCCATCTCTTGCTCCTGCAATGTAGATGGGTTGTATGGCTGAACATGATAGACCAAATTTTCCATCCCATGCTATATCTCTCTCAATTTGTGATATTTTTAGAGTTTCTGTTGATTTTGGGCTAAAATAATGTTGCCTTCAAGAGGAAAAAAGGAAACTGGACTCTCAAGGATCCACTTCTTGGTTCTATGAACCTTGCTTGCCCAAGCCATTCCACATATAGTGAATAGGACATCATCACAATAGGGAATCCAAATGAGAAATATTTTGAGTGCCATATGAAATTTTGGATGGTGACAATAGTTTCCCAAGTGGACACAATGCAGTTTTGCTACCTGCTCCCTCTGATCATAATGTGGCAAGTTGTCTCCCAACCACTCGCTAGTTGTGCATGTTTGCTCATCTACTAGAAAGTAGTAAATGGAATTTTGTTTCAACTAAGCATACCAGGAATATAATAATACTTTCCCAAATCCATACAATAAATGTATGTCTCCATCATTGATGTTGGTCATAGAAAGACCATGAAGTCCAAAGAGAGGCTTGCCCTCTTGTGGAGCAATGCATTGTAGATAAATGGCAAGAGAATGAAAATACTTTTTAAGATGATCAATAAGTACAAAGACACAACTCTTACCATGTACTGTGAGTAAGATGGTGATGTGATCCATGGAGGAGCCCTCGTATGAGAATCTCTCCATAATGGTCTAATATATCTCCATGAGACCTTGGTGACTGGAAAGGACTAAATCATGTGCTGAGTGTGGAGCCTTCTTCTTGCGCTTGGAGATCCTAGCCAAGAAGATCTTGTCCTGGTAATAGATGACTCCATCAACCATTATATACCTCTCATCTTCTAATTTCCCATCAAGTACCTCATATGTGAAGTGATCCTTGGAACACTCCAGGAATATATCTATACTCCCAAGTGACAACGTTGTTGGCCTTCATGATAAGGCTCCTATCATCTCATAACTTCCCTCTTTGACATGCCCAATGCCAAATTCACAAGCCAGAATGCTACTACATATGGAAGACTCCTTACTAGGTGGAAGTATCTTCTGCTCCTCAATAGCTATGGAGTAGCCCCTTTTCACTATGATTGTGCCACCATCTACTCCGGAAACATCATGCAAGGAATGGGGGAAATTCAAACCATACTCTTCTAAAAGTAATCAAATCAGCAATGACTCTTGTTTCCCCCTCATCTCATCATCATACAAGTCAAGGAGTAACATCATGATGATTGACTTGTAGAATGTCCCATACAACCAAACTCTCTGCTGCCATATATGAGTGCCATGCAATGTACCAAACCATAACACACCCTTTGACATAGGATATGTCATGTGATGCTCAAACTCTCTCAAGAGTAGCCAGAACAGCCATGCCTCTTGCTTCCCTATGTCATAGATTTGCAAGTCACTCACCAACCCCTTGCTCATGATCCTCACCCATCCATCCAACTGTGGGTGCCTCGCATCATGCTCCAATTTGGTATACACCCAATGGAGAATACCATCCTCCCAAATTTGATGACTATATTTGCACTCCATGATATGTTGAAGTGAAACCTCCTAGATCTCTCTACATAAAGACCACTCATCAATGACCAAGTTGAACCCATAAGTCTCCAAAAATGTTGTAGGAAAAATCTTCTCATTGAGCTGTGAGGTGCTCATCAAGAAGGATCTATCATAATAATGGGAGATGTTATCCATCATAAGATGTCTCTCTTCAACCATATGCCTATCCAAATTTAGATAAGTGGTATGGTAATTGGAATGTCTCAATATTAGTTGGGCACCCAACTCATCACTACTCCCTAGTGACAACACTGTTGATCTCTGTGATGGTGCATCTATTGTCTCATGGTCATACATAATGTTGAACACAATTCTGCATTGGATTTATTAGGATTATGCTCATCATATCCTCCAAACATCTACACTCAAAACCAAGGTGTTGTCTGCAGCTCAACAATGAGAAACCAATATGGCTATACATCCCCTCCTTGAACTAGTCAAGGGTCCTTTGCGCTGTTGTGAAACCAGCTCCAAAAATAGAATAAAAGAGATATCAACGCCTTAGAAATAAGCCACTTCGAGGGGTAAACCTCCAATACATTACATGAATGAAAAATTCTTGGATGATTCAACTTACAAAACCTCCTTTATATATATAGGAGTCCATGGGGCCACAATGTAATCCTAGCCAACCTAACAATAATAATTTAAGGGCACAATAATAACAATATGGGGGTTACAGGGGTACAATAATAACAATAAGGGGGTTACACTAACAACAATAAAGGATTATACTAGTAATATAGGGACCTAACATGCCCCTTTCCTTCAAAAAAGTGTTGTCCTCAACGCTTGAGTAGCTCTAGATGCTTCTGTATAAAATTCTCATCCTCCCATGTAGAATCTTTAGTGGGTAAGTTCTTCCACTTGATGAGACACTCTGAAATTGATCATTAGGGGAATTTTGAGGTCTAAAATGGGCCTCCTAAGGAAATTATAAAATAATAGTGGAAAAAATCAAATAAGATTTGATGACATCATCAAATTTTAGAGGGAAAATGAAAAAACTACTTTTTCAACTCATATTTTCAACTTATCTCCCAAAGTTTTTACTCAAATTTCGAGCGGGAGTACTCGTTGGATGCAAAATTTAATTCCTCATCCAAGGAGTACCCATGTTGCATACTTTCGATGGGTCCTACTACATGAAAAATGAGAAATACATAAAAAACCGTGATTACAATCACGTTTTTTATGTATTTCTCATTTTTCGTGTAGTAGAGTTCATCGAAAGTATGCAACATGGGCAGTCCTTGGATGAGGAATTAAATTTTTCATCCAACGAGTACTCCCACTCGAAATTTGAGTAAAAATTTTGGGAGATAAGTTGAAAATATGAGTTGAAAAAGTAGTTTTATTATTTTATTATTTTTTAATATTTTTACCCTTTTATTTAAAAATGGTAAATCATCCCCCATGGTTGACATCATCATCTTGAATCCTGTTGGTTTTTATAAAGTTTAATTTTGTTGTACATTTTTCTTAGGAGGCCCATTTTAGACCTCAAAATTCCCCTAATGTCGATTCCGTAGTTGTCGAGTTCTTGTTTCTGTGATCGCTTTAGTTTCCAATATGATTTTTCCTTTCCCATCAAGATATGGCAATATTTTTTGAACTGGAATATTTTCTCCTATAACCTTTTTAAGCATGAAACATGGAAAAATAGATGCACTCGTGAAGAAGCAGGAAGCTCCAATTTGTATGCCATAGTACCAATATTTTGCAACATCTTGTAAGGGCCATAGTGCTTTGGCGATAATTTATTATCCTTCTTAGCTTGCTTGAGGGACATTTATTTGTATGGTTGTAGCCGTAAAAATACCCAGTCTCCTACATCAAAACTTCTCTCGCTATGATGTTGATTTGCCTGTTGTTTCATTCGATTTTGTGCCAAATTCAAGTTATCCTTTAAGAGTTGGAGAACTTCTTGTTGATGCTCGATGTGATATTCCACTGCTTGAAGCTTTGAATTTTCTCTTAAAGATGATGTGATGGATGGTGGATGATATCCATAAATTGCCATAAATGGGGTCATTTTTGCTGCAATATGGAAGGAAGTGTTATACCACCATTCTGCGAGAGGTAACCACTTGACCCATTCTGTTTGTTTATCAGATACAAAACAACAAATATATCCTTCCAAACATTTATTTACTGTCTTAGTTGACCATCGTATTGAGGATGATAAGATGAGCTATGAGCTAATTGAGTACCCAAACAAGAAAATAACTCCATCCAAAAATTTCCAGTAAAAATGGGATCTGTGTCACTCACAATAACCCTTGGGTTTCCATGTAGCTTTTGAATTGTGTCCATAAATGTAGTAGCAACTGTACTTTATTTAAATGGATGAGATAATGCACAAAAGTGTGCATACTTGGTAATTCTATCAACTACTACCATGATGACACTCTTTCTTTTGGACTTAGGTAAACCTGTGATAAAATCCATTGAAATCTCCTCCCAACATTAACTTTGAATGGATAAAGGTTATAGAAGACCCGGGGTCTTAATTGTCTCAACTTTATTTTGCTGGCAAACCAAACATTCCGGCACAAAATTTTGAATATCAGATTTAAGTCCATCCCAAAAAATATCTTTCTTCACCCTGTGGTAAGTTTTTAAAAATCCTGAGTGTCCTCCTAAAGGAGAAGTGTGCAATTCCAAAAGAACCTTTTGTTTTAGTTGGGAATTCTTACAAAGATATAAGCGATCTTTGTACCATAAGGAATCATTTTTCCAACTAAATGTATCGGATGTACTAGGATCTTGCTGCAAATTTTGAATGAGTGTTATAGCATCATTTCTCACCTTCATATGATTCATGATTGCTTTTATGGCTTTGGGCACCCATTCCTACAGACTTGGACAAAATTCACTAAAAAACAGTGTAAAAATCCCCATACGCGGTTATTCCCAGACTCTTCCGCATGTATACGCGAGTCCACATGCACTTTTTTGCGTATGCCATTAAAATCATTAAAAATATATAAAAATTCCCTATTTTTGGGCTGGGTTGATGGTTACTCTGGTAGTTCAACCACCCCAGCACGTGGCCAACTGTTTCCAACTGTTGAAACTACTTTGAGGGAGTATAAAAGCCCCTCATGTGCATGGCCTAAGGCAGAGAGAAATTATTAATATTATACTCTGTTGGTATTCCCTATCCAAGTCTGAATTCCCGTGCCTCCTGCACTTCCTAGTTCATTACAGGAAACCCTTGTTTCCTGGAGATGCTCATCTCCCTATATGTCATCTCGTATGCACCAGTTTGGAAGGAATCTTAGCGAGGCAAGGGTGGGACGGATCAGGACAACGGTCTGCTCGAAGATCGTGGAAGGATTCAGGTGATCTCTCCACTTGTTATTTCTGTACATGCTATTTATAATAAGGAAGAACCATCTTGTTCCCGAAATATACGTGTTAGTGTCCACTTGCATATATGAGAATATTGTTATTTAAGCATTTATTATGGTTTATCTGATGTTTCATATGGATTTCACTAACATTTAGAGTAGATATATGCTGTACAACCAGTTCTTCGTGCTTGTTTCTTCTTGTCTTTCAGGTTAAGAAGGAAGAAGGGTTGCTGGGGGTTTGGACCCCACGGGATCTGCTTCAACCGTAGGACCTATGGGTAACTTCCTCGATCTGCTCTATTTAGTTTTTCATGAACATGTGTGGTTGTGTGAGTCCTTCTTGAGTAGCATGCCCTGCTCTGTGGAGGTTTAAACCCAACAAACCTCTAGGGTGATTTTCCCCGAAACAGAACTGGCGACTCCGCTGGGGATCGCATTCTTGTGATTCCCCTGTTGTGTGGTTTCAGCTGTTTGATAGGTCTCCAACAGTTTTAACTTCTATTTCCAGTCCAGTTTACTCTTTCTCAGTCAGACTGAAGTCTTGGTTTCTTATCCAGGCTTGATCTTTTTTGTTTTTTCATTATTTACCTTTATATACGCGGGTTTTTCTGCACACAGTCACGTATACACACATTTTTTGTTAAAGGGAGTCGCGTATACGCGAGTTTCCTTTAGCACAGTCGCGTATGCACACTTGTTGCTAAACTGTGAAGTTGCGTATACCTAGGCAGATTTTGAAATTTTGGATTTCTTGGCTTTTTAGTCCTTTCTGTCTGTAGAGACTTGTTCCTGCAGTGTCTTTGTGTCCTCTGGATTGTGAAGAAAGTGGTCTTTGGTCTTTTCTCTCTCTTGTTTGATTGAAAACTAGTCATTTTGGAAAAGTATTGTGTCTTGTGCTGGCATTTCTGGTTTGAGTACCAAGATCTCTTTCTGGGGATTCTTGGCTGTTCTGCTCCATCAGAACAGAGAGCTCCTGCTCATTTACTCTTTCCTATCTTTGTGTTTTGCTTTGCACTACGTTTTTTTCCCGTTTCTTGGTTGGTTTTCTTGAGTTCAGTCGGTTAGGTCTTGTTGCAACTTTTGAGGAGTCTTTCTTGGTTCTTTGAAGTTTTTGTTTGCGGCAAGGTTGCACTATTCTTCTAGGCTGAGTGGCTGAGTTTTCTTGTCTTCTTTTGCTCATATTGATCTTGCTACTAGTTAGCCCTATAAGATTTGGAGCATTTTTGAAGTTTTTGCTTGAAATTCAGTGTTGTTTGGCTTGGGATTTTATAGTTTCACTTGGTCTTTTCGAACTCTTTTATAAAACTCAAAAGCTCAAAAAACATTTTGCTTTGTTGTTTGCTTTTTTTTTTGCATTTTTGTTTTCGTTTCTTTGTGTCTTTTGAAGCTTTGTTGAGGTTTCTTGCCTTTGGATTTTGGCTTGATTTTGGAAAGGAGTTGTCATTGATTTCTTCCTCTTGTTTTTAAGCGTTTTTGGTGTCTTCATATTAAGAGTTCTTGATTTTGGGAACTAGCTTTCTGGACAACCAAAAAGGAGATAAAACTGAAGGACTTTTGGGAAATTTCACTCTGCTTTAGGAGATTTTGCATCTTAGGATTTGCATGCTTGTAGTGATTTGCATCAGGTGCACTTAAGCATTTAGTCATTTTCATAGTTTTTGTGAGTGTGAGTTTTCTATCTGAAAAGAAAAAATACAATTTTTAATCTCGTAGAACCCGTGTAGAAGTTGCTTTTCATCGAAAGACAATAACTGCATTTGCATGTAGTTTGGTTTTTATTAATT
The DNA here is from genome assembly GCA_034641835.2 of Pinus albicaulis. Classification (NCBI taxonomy): domain Eukaryota; kingdom Viridiplantae; phylum Streptophyta; class Pinopsida; order Pinales; family Pinaceae; genus Pinus; species Pinus albicaulis. The sequence goes on along the minus strand of CM076581.1, from coordinate 412,372,338 downwards.
TCTTTCTGCGTCAAAACACCATAAGTTTCATTTCTGCATCCCTTTGACTTAACATAACAGCCAATTAAAATAAGCGATTTAATTTAAAATCAACTAGCAAGTTTTCTAAGTGTCATACACCAAATAGCTAGGTTGTAGGGCCTTGGATTAGGTGAGTGGAGAGTTAACTCTCCAAGGCCGCTCAAACAAAACATAGAAGTTGATTAATTGAGCGAAATCCAACTCCGTTAGGTGGATCGGGAAAGCTCTCCTCCAGAGAGTCAAGCGCGAGGGGAAGTGAAGGCTGAGAAGAGGGATACCCCCTCTCTAATTAGCTGAATCTGACCTCAAGACCGTTCCGCCCGGCTTCTGACATGGATTGGTGCCCATAGTTTCCACTCCTAGGTTCCACACAGGTGACTGCGGGGGGGAATACCCGTGGTACCTGAGGCAGACGTCGCATCACTTTCAGCAGTACTTCTGGGGGGTGCCCTTGCGAAGCTTGGGTGCTTGAGCCGGCAAAGGCTGTCGTTAGGAGGTCGGCGTAACTGTTTCTGATACCTTCTCTAGTAGGCCTGGGCCGTAATTATCCCATACTACTTTCGGGAGGTCCTATATTTCGCTTTCCTGTATTTTGGTGTCCGGTCCTCATCACCCGGAGCGGAAATACTTGAAGGTTGTTTGCTTGATTGTATCTCAGGGATTTTTCTTATAGTGAGTGCTCTTTGCTCCTAGCTTGCTTAGCTTTATATTTCTTGAGTCTAATTAAAATTTGTTAAAGTGGTTGATCAAGCGCCTTGTCGATCGAGGAGAATCTGGGGGTTGTCTCTCGAGAGTCCAGAGCCTTCTTCGAGAAGGCGTAGGAGTGATTTAGCAGGTGGTTACCACCCTGTGACGTCTGACGTAGTGGAGAGAGATCCTCCACAAGGGTCTGAAGGTTTCATAGCTGATTCCGGTGTTGGTTCCGAGAGGAGCGTTCCGCTCACCTCGCGAGTTTTATTTCCTCAGGAAGAAGATTTTCAAATTGAAGAAGTACCTGAACCTCCTGTGTCAGGTCCATCTCCTCTTCCTCCTGATTATCCGTTCGTTGTTCAATACATCGGACCTAAGTCAGAGAGACCGGAAGATGTTCCGTATCATTCATACCTTTCGATGGCCACGACTGGGAACGCGGCTTCTGCTGTGAGTGCTGCAGGCATTCAGACTCCTGCTTCTGTTGAAGGAGGAGGCACTATTGATTTATCTTCGATTGCTTCTAGTGCTGCTGTGTTTGGCTCTGGTTTCACCCAAGCACAAGCTTCTCATTCTCGTCCCTTCTGTTTCGGAATCCCCACTAGTGGGATTCCTTCTTTTTCCTTTTCCGCTGCTGCAGCTGGATCTACACCTATGTCTTCCATGGCTAGTGGATTAGCTTCTTTTCAGGGTTTCCCCTTTGGAACTGGGTACATTCCTAGTTCCAATCCTTCTTTAGGGTCCTTTCCGTTTACTTCTCAGACCCAGAGTTTCAATCCTTGGTCTGGAGGTCAGAATTCGACCACTTTTACAGGATGGAACCCTGTATTCACTACAGTGGCGGCAGAGAATCAGTTTTACGCTGGTCACCAAGGGAATACTTCTTTCCCTTCGTCAAGTGCTTATCAGAACTTTTCTCCTCTTTCTAATGCCTGGAACCCCTATCAGGGGCTTTCCTCTTCATTTCATACTTCAGCAGGGGGAACTGGTATGGGCTTTGGTAACTCTGCGTTGGGAGGAGGTTCTTCTCCTTTTTCTACGAATCCTTTCTGGCAACCTGGTGCCTCATCAAATCCAGGGTATTATTTTCAGAATTTTGGGAATCCATCCCATCAAGGATGGAATCCTCAGGCTCCGCCTCACTTACCTTTTCTAGCAACGTTAAACTTGCCAGATCTGTCAAAGTTGACTAATGATCCGATCCATTATGGTCCGGGGTGGCCTCCGGTTCCCACCAAACTTCCTTCAGACATTCCAAAGTTTGAAGGCAAGAATGGAGAAGATCCGGCTGACCACATCACTACTTTCCATTTATGGTGTTCTTCAAACTCCCTGATCGATGATTCGATTAGGTTGAGATTATTTCAACGCACCCTAACTGGAAACGCTGCCAAATGGTATATTGAGCTAACTGGGGGCAGTTTTTCTACATTTGGAGAACTGGTTGTTACATTCCTGAACCATTTTCAGTTGCATGTCCGATATGACACTGGGACTGAACTCCTAGCTAATTTTAAGCAGGACTACGCAACCCACATTTCTGATCACATTCAGGAATGGAGGAGAAGGAAGAGGCTTATTAAAGCTCATATTCCAGGTGAATTCCTTTTGGAATGGTTTCTGAAATATCTGCAGTCAGATATTTCGAAAGATGTATCCCTTTCTGGGGTATTTTCTGAGGAGCAGGCCATTTTTAGGGCCCAGCAGCTGGAACTGATCTATTTTCAGTCTGGGGTCCTCCATAAATATCTGCCCAATGCTCCTCGCTCCAAATTAGATTTATCTAAAACTAAGCCCGGCCCTCATGGTGACGGACTGATTGGATCGATCAATAGTGGTGCAGCCAGCCTGCTTACTCAATTGTAGCAGTTGTCTTTACAATCTGCTCCTTCTGGTCAGGCTGTGCCTACTGACTCATCGCCTTCCCAGTCTTTGTCCATAAATATTGTCCAAGCTTCTGATCCCAAAGGAAATCAACAATCCGACGGGAAGAAGAAGGGAAAGAACGGGAAGAGTAATGCGAATAAAACCAACGAGCATGTTGGTGAGGGTCCAAAGGAGAAAAGGAAAGTGAAGTTTCCATGCAAGCTGTGTGCTGGAGACCATCTTACTCACCTTTGCCCTAAAATTCAGGATGCGCAGCGCTTGTTAGCCCAGCAGGGTTCTTCTGGTTCCCAGGATGTGTTAACAAACCCTTTTCCCCAAGGGAAACAATCAGTTGTTGGCGCGAATCAAAATCCTGGGGCTTCCTCTGGGGGCACCCAGGAAGGGGAAATTCCATCGAACATTTTCATGATGAGTGCTCACGCGGATATCGCTACGAGATCCCGTGATTATGGCGAAGAAGAGTCTTTGAAAGCTAAGGATATTCCTGATGCTACTGAGCCGCTTCACATTACCAAGCCTACTATTGATTCTATGCCTCGGATGCCCAAAGCATCTTCTAAGCGATCGACGATTAATCCAAATGCTAGGGCTGCCCAGAACTACTCGATTGTGGAAGATCTGGCGTAGAGTCCTTGTGCTATGTCGGCTTTAGAGGTACTCCAGTCTTGTCCGGCTCAGCGCAGTGATTTTCTCACTGCCATTAGGGCTATTGATCCGAAAAATTCTCTTCTGATTACTTTTGATATGACTAATTTTAAGAAGAGACTCCCCCATCACATGGCTTTTCATATTAAATCATCATACCGAAAGTGTAATATCTTTCGAACAGTTGTTGATGAGGGTGCTTCCACATGCGTGATGTCTCTCACATGTTGGAAGACAATTGGATCTCGTTCCATCTACCACTCTTCTGAATGCGTTCGATGGTCATTCTCACATACCCCATGGTATTGTCCCAGCTTTGCCCATCTGTGTTGGGGCAAAACTGTCAATATAGAGGTTGAGGTAGTTGACGCAAGCTTGGACTACAACCTTCTGTTGGGGAGAAACTGGATTTATGAGATGGATGCCATTGCGTCCTCATTATTTCGGATTATATGTTTCCCCCACGAAGGAAGGATTGTTACAGTGGATCAGCTGGACTGTCCTCCTGTAGACCCGAATGCGTCTACTGACTCATCTGTTCCTAAGTTGGATAATACTAAGGCGCCTGTTGAGAATTTGGGAGTTGGAATGTATTCTTCCTTGATGGGTACTTTCGATATTCTTCCTCCTACGGTTCATATTAATGCAATTTCATCCTCCAAGGCTCCTCTTCGAAGAGAGTTGTTCAGAACTCATTATTTTTCGGACCCTTGGACCTTACCTTCCCCTACAGCCACATTAGCGGAAGGTCAAGTGGGTGGAATGGCATTTCCGATGTCTGCAGCTGAGATCTCTTATCAGTCTATTGTTGACTCTGCAGAATCCAGTCCAGCTCCTCTTTCACCAGAAGAGTTGGATGGAGATGTGGCTCTGGCTTGGACACTTAGTTCTTCTTCGGCCCAGGATTGCCTTGATACCACTCTTGCATCTGAAGAGGCCATCCTGGAAGCCATGACTGGTATAGATAGACCGTGGGATGATTGCATCATTGGTATTACTTTTTACCTGACTTGAGCGAAGTTGAAACGAGTTTTCCAAGTCCTCCGTCTCCTAGTCCTGTTCACCCAGTCTTGAACCCTTTAGCACCAACACAGGTTTATGCTGAAGGGAACATGGCTGTGATTTATCCTACTATCCCGGTGAACATTTCCAGGGATCCCAATATTATTGAGAATGTCTTCTTCAGAGTTGAATGTTCCCATGAAGAGATTCAAATTTACACCGAGCTCTTTAAAGAGTATAGCGATGTATTCGCTTGGTCTTATGAGGAAATTCTTGGTATAGATCCATCTATTGTCCAGCATGAGATCAAGACGTATGAAAACGCTAAGCCGGTGAGGCAAAAACTTCGTCCGGTCAATCCTAGGAAGGCAGCAGCTATCAAAGCTGAGGTTGAGAAGCTGCTTAAGGCGGGATTCATTTTCCCTGTTCCTTTGACTGAATGGGTTTCAAATCCCGTTCCCGTAGATAAAAATCAAGGAACGATTTGAGTTTGCATCGATTTCAGAGACCTAAATAAAGCATGTCCTAAAGATAATTACCCCACACCATTTATCGATCAGATCATTGACGAGTGTGCCGGTAATGAGATTTTCTCCTTCATGGACGGTTTCTCCAGATATAATCAGATTACTATCCGTCCTGAAGATCAGCATAAGACTGCCTTTATTTGTCCCTGGGGTACTTTTGCATACAAGAAGATGCCTTTTGGTCTTAAAAATGCTGGGGCTACCTTTCAGCGGGCCATGTCATATGCCTTCCATGACATCAAAAAGATTATCGAGGCGTACTTGGATGATTTAGCTGCTCATTCTCGAAATAGGATGGATCATCCTGCTCACCTCCGGCAAATATTTGAACGATGTCGGTTCAATAAGATTAGATTGAATCCGAACAAGTGCGTTTTCGCAGTTACATCTGGCCGGTTATTGGGATTCATTGTGTCTAGGGAAGGGATTAGGGTAGATCCCTTCAAGGTTGAGGCAATACTTCGGTTTCCTCCCCCATCCTCTATCCGTCAGCTTCAAAGTCTACAAGGAAAGTCTAATTTTCTTCAGAGATTTATCGTAAATTATGCTGAAGTTACAAAGGGATTTATGAGATTGTTGAAGAAGGGAGTTCCTTTTCTTTTGGATGACTACGCTCAACGCTCATTCGATGCTTTGAAGAAAGCATTGACCTCTGCTCCTTTATTGAGTCCACCTGATTATAGCAGGGATTTCCTTTTGTATCTGGCAGCAGCAGAATCTACTATTGGTATGGTTCTGGTTCAGGAGGATGATGCTCTTGCAGAGCATGTTATATACTACCTTAGTCGAGGCTTGGTAGGACCTGAACTCCGGTACACTCCAATAGAAAAATTAGCTTTAGCAGCAGTTCATGCTGTACAACGACTCCGGCATTACATTATTCTTCGAAAAACTTATGTTTTGGCAACAGCCAATCCATTTCAGTTTGTCCTCAGTAGGCGAGTGATTGGGGGCAAATACAATAGATGGATTGTAATTTTGCAGGAATTTGATCTTGAGTTTATGTCTGCCAAGTCCAAGAAATCATTAGTTTTCGCGGAATTGATCTCCGAGTTTCCCTGTGGGGAAGAGATGATCTATGATGAATCCTTTCCGGATGAACATTTGTTTCTTATCTCTTCACAGGATCCTTGGTATGGAGATATCATTGTGTATCTCCATACTGCGAAGTTTCCCTCTACTTTTTCGAAAGATGAGCGTCGTAAGCTGCGTCACTTGGCCAAGAATTATTTGATTATTGGTGATGCTTTATACCGTCGAGGGGTTGATTCAATCCTGAGACGCTGCTTAACTCTCGAAGAAGCTGAGGCTGTGCTGAATGATTCTCACAGTGGAGCTTGTGGGGATCATTTATCTGGGCTTGCTATAGCCCAAAAAATATTGCGTGCTGGATACTTTTGGCCCTCGATTTTCAAAGATTGTATAGAATCGGTCAAAAAGTGTCATCCGTGTCAAGTCTATACTCGAAAAATGTGCGCTCATCCAGCTCCGCTTTTTCCAGTCATTACTGTTGGTCCCTTTACAAAGTGGGGTATTGATTATACTACTTGTAACCCGCCTTCGTCTAAAGGTCACAAGTACATTATTGTAGCAGTAGACTACTTTACGACGTGGGTCGAGGCTATGCCTACTTTTGGGAATGATGGTGAGACTGCAGCTCTTTTTCTTTTCAACCAGGTTATCGCTCATTTTGGTATTCCTAGAGAGATTGTCACGGATCATGGCAGTAATTTTCAGAATAGTATGATGGCTGAGTTGGCTCTCAAATTGGGTTTCCAGTAGGAGCATTCATCTCCGTATTATCCTCAAGCCAATGGACAAGTGGAAGCCGTGAATAAATACTTGAAGACAATTATTCAAAGGACAATTGATAATGCTAGATCCAACTGGCATATTATGCTATATCCTGCACCTTGGGCATACAGGACGTCAGTGAAATCTGCAACTGGCTTTACTCCGTTTCAGCTAGTGCACGGGTTGGAATCCGTATTTCCCATTGAATGCAAGATTCCTTCTCTTAAGTTAGCTGTTGAACTTCTTCCTGACACTACTAGTCTTGAAGAACGGCTCCTTCATCTGGAACATCTCGATGAGTAGTGTCGGGATGCTGCCACGATGAATGAAGCACATAAAAAACGAGTTAAAGTTCAGTACGATAAGGCAGTCAAACCCAGCGTTTTTTCAGAAGGTGACCTTTTTTTGGTCTATGCCCAAGAAAAATATGCCCTGGGAGTAGGAAAGTTTAAGTCTATGTGGTATGGCCCCTTCATCATTAAAAAATTCCTTAAAAAAGGAGCGTATACCTTGGTTGATTTCAAAGGGAACGAGTTGCCGGAGCCCCGAAATGGGCTCTATTTGAAGAAGTATTATGCCTAGGATTCAGCCTGGCATGTTGCTTTTGTGTATAGTAGTTTTGATTTTTACATATCTGGTTGATTTTCGATCTTTGATGAGTTGGTGATTTCGATCTCCTCTCCTTAAAAGCTGTGTCGGATGTCATGAGTCATTTTGGTTTCGCCGGGAGTGCTAGTAGTCACACCCCGAACTTAGCTTCCGCGGTTTGGAAGGGTTTCCATTATCCTTCCAAATTTCACTATATCAGAGATCCAGTCTGTATAAAACTTGATTCCAATAATATAGCAGCATATACTTCCAAAGGCTTATCTTCACTCAAAATATTCTAAAAGTTGATTCGTTGGATAGTTTTCTTTGGACTCTCACCGTGGTGTCGTTGTATTGAACAACATTTATCGCGTTCGAGATCCATTTTTATTATGATTACCTTGTGGCATGCTAAAGCAGTAAAGATCATTTCATTTTTTAACTTTCATTCATATTCCTCGCGCTGACAATTGGTTGGCAGACTCATTAGCTAATCAGGCACTGGATTGGCATATTAATCATTCCATACAATAAAATTTAAATCATCAAAAACATCATATATTTTGATACATTAATCACATCACATCAAACATCGCTGTATATATATCATCAGAGTGTTCAAAAACATTACAAAATTTGGATCCATAAGATCATATAAAATTTGGGCTTATGCTCGATCATGTTCAGTCTCAAAAAATATACAGTCATCTGATACATCCTATCTATCTACTCCTGAGGTCCCTGCCCAGAAGTCGTGTTCCTATAGAACATGATCGCGGTGGCAACTCGGTGGAATAACCGTACCCAGTCGCGAGGTACTCCTACTACCTGCCTCTGGATGGCCTCGGGCAAATCCTCCACTGCAGCCATAGGCACTTGGCGCGTTAACCCCTCCAAGTTCCTCTGTACGGCATGGAGAGTTATGTCTGAGTCTATTGTATCCGCCTCGCCTCTGCGATGCTTATGTCGTGGGTAACCCTCAGGTCGAACTGGTCCAATATCTGTTTCATGACCATTTTAAAATTGTAAGACATTTTGAATCCAATCAAAAACATGTTTGTTTTTCATATTGAAAAAATCCAAAAAAATTATATAAGTCAAAAAATTGCAAACTTACCGATCAGGTCTGCAATGCCCGTGGAAGAACAAGACTGGATCTCCAAAGTCCATCCCGCAGGTGGCCAGTCGTCCACAACGATGACGCCCCCATCAAAGGAAGAACTCATCATCCCAAGTGGTCCGGGGAACTTCACTTCCCCCTAATCTCTTCATCATGTCTGCCCAACGGGAAATTATTGGGTCTCTCGGGCTGCTGATGGTAGAGATGACTCTGGGTCTCAATGCTGGTATCTTCTCAAAGAAGAATGTCATCAAAATTGTACCGTATCCAAAGTGTTTTGTCTTTGCTTGACAGATTGAGGTCAACTGTTGCTTCATGTTCAGTAATAGGGCTGTGCACCAATCATATACATGAGTCAATCATTCTACTGCTATGCTCATTTGCGTCCTGGATGCCTGATGTAGGGAGGCAGATCCTGCCACTCTGCCAATGGTGAAAACGAGGATTTTCATGTGCAAATCCCTTAAATCTTTAATTGCAATCTGAGGTCCAACTTTCTTGGAACCCTCTACGCAATACACGTGGACATAATCTTCCACGGTTAGCCCTCCCAGGGGCTTCCCGTGCAAGTCTACTGGTTCCCCCCTCCGGGAGAGTCCAGTGATAAAATATATGTCTTCCACTTCAATGCGTACTGGCATCTGATCTATCATAAAGCAGTCCTCTTCCGGTTCCCAATAATTTACAAGGATTTCTAGCAACCAGACATTGCTTTTCATATTTGGCATTTTGAAAAATTTGAGCAATCCACAATTCCGAAGAATATTTTGCGATGCTCGGTCTCGCATGACTTCTTGATCAATTGCACTGTGTTCACGCTCTCTCCATGAGATTTTCATCCTGTCAAAATTCAATAAATCCTTCATTAGCCACTTATTTTTCATTTGGGCCTACGCATACCCAGCTTTCTTTATGCACAGTCGCGTGTATACGCGACTTTACCGTTACCAACCCGCGTATGCGCAAGTCCGTGTTTTTTAGCAAGGGTTTCTGTGGTGGAAATCACTAAATTTTAATTTATAAACGAACAAAATGATTTGCAAGGATGATTGATGAGCTTACCTGACAAATTCGGTGCGATTCAACGCTCGGTTGCTCTTGATTTGACGAAATAAGTTTTTTTCTCCACGGCACTTTTTTCCAAATCAGCAATGTAATAATGAACCAAATATGAGGTAATTTGTCTATTTATGGCTAAAAAGTTGAAAATTTTCGCAAAAATTTGTTATGCTTATTTTTTCGATCTATCTTAAGCTGCATAACCCGGATGCTTGGAAGTGCCCAGTTTGGTATGTTTTCAGGTACATTTTGACGAATTTGAGATTTTTTCCGGTTTTTTGATCCATGATTACTGACTCGTCACGGCAGGTATATGATCTTCACTGGCATATAGGTTAGGGAAATCACTTTCCGCTGCATCTTGCATACTAGCCTCCATACTGATCACTTGCCATAGGGTCGATCCCATCAAGTCATGACTATTACACCCATTTCACTCGCCGATTATTTAATCATGACTTGGTGGTAGAGCCTTCCTTTACATGGGCTTCCTAGTTAGTTCCTCGCTATCACTTGTTGCCCATGCCGCGTTTTATGTAGGCTCGGGAGTCCTCTTTAGTCCCGCCTTGACTTATGTGTTGAAGCTTCATTCTTCTTCTTCCTCACTATCATTTTTCTGGCTATTACCCTAGAGGCTCCCTGGTGTTGTTGAGTTGTATTACTGCATTGCATATTGGCTACTTATTTATCCTGGCCTTTAGCCGGCTTCATTTGGACTCGATGTTTAAGCCAACTTTTGACCTTGACTATCTGTACAAGTTAACCATTGCATGCACTTTAGCTATCACGACTTGACACCCTTTTACCCATGGATGGAACATTCCTCTGAGTATCGCTTACCAGTTTCCGCCACCTTGCATTGAGCATAGGATCGTTCCAATCCCAGGAACTAGTGCATTTGTTTCTTGATACTCGTTCTATCCATTGTACCATAGCATTCTTTTATTCTTTTTCAGGCTTATTATATGAAAAAGAAAAAAAAATCAAATATAACAAAAAGAGCGGGAACGGGATGTATCTTCGTTGTTTTGATGGCAGTACAGAGTCAATTTGTCGCCCTTGAACAAAGCACATATACTTATATATATATTTCCTACATGTGGGATGGTTTTAGTTTTTGACCTAGGTTCAGCCTTTACCTTGTTTCACTTGTCAGTCCTCCCCCGGTTGGTTATCTCTTCTAATCATATGGAGAGTTTTTTCTGCCTCCTGCATAACAGACTTATACGGTGTCACTTTTTACTGCCATGGTCATCATGAGTCGTGCTTTTATTCAAGGGAAGTCTAACCAGAGTCAGCCATTCTGCAGTGTCTCTTGACTCATTATTCATTCGGCCTTCCCAGTCTTGTTAGTATCTTGTTCTATCACATCAGATGTTTTGGTCTTCTGCTCGTGCTGGTTTGAGAAGGTCCCTATTGACTTCTTGCCAGTGGGTTTGTCTCTTATCGACTACGACACATTGCTCTGAGAGAAAACTTAGAGCCGCACCCTAGCCCTATTTCCATCATTGATAGGTGACCTTGTGCTCAGCATTTGATCATCATTATGGGTCTTTGACTGAGTGGTTTCCCCTGTGTTCGACGTCAGCACACATTATCACACTTGGGATTCGTGCAGTACCTTGATTTCCATTTGAACCTATCAGTGGATTCCTCGCCTCTGTGTCAGCTTTCATTATTGTTTGGTTCAGAGGGTTTCTTCCGTGCGCTAGCTTCATCTTGTGCATGTCGGAAACGTACTTCGGTTTTGGTTCCATCACTCTACTTCATCCGATTCCTTCCAAATATTGGCCTGCGGGTTACACTCGCGCTGGACTGATGTGGGATGCCTTAATGCCTTCCTTCCAGCAGATCTTTTCCCATAGACTCCGACTCATTGCTCTGGGAATAAGGTCTAGAGTCTTTTTGTCAGTACCTTAGGGTTTGCAGTCATCAGTGGCAGACTCTTCGCTATCGACAGTGGGATTCATCATTGCCTCCTGATTGGTAGATTCTTTCAAGTGTTCGACTTCAACTCATTCATTCGCACTTGTTAGATTGTACTGGGGCACCTTGACGCTCATTTTCATTATTGGTGGGTTGTCTCGCGTTGGTTAACGGTATACATCATTGATTGGTAATCCAACGATTTCTCACATGGTCGACTTCAGCTCATTTATTCCCATTGTGTAGAATTGTGCCATAGTGATCGGTGAAGACCTCGGGTTGCATCAGCATTTTCGGTTCACTTTTGACAGTCCATTCAGTTTCTGCCAGTGATGCCGTCCACCCTTATATGTTGCAGTTCAGTACAGCAGCATCCTATATGTTGGCTCTCGAGTTGCGTGATTGTACCGTTTGTTCCACCTCTTATGATTCGGTACTTGGAGATTCAGTTACTTATATGATCAGACATCCAGTTGCACCATCCTTGATCAGCTTTCTATATGTGATACTTGGACATTGATTCAGACTTATACTTCCAGGCCATGCTCAGATGATTCATTGTGTACTTTCAGTTCAGTTATACTTGTATACATGTTGGATCCATTCCGTACTTTCTATATGATGTATTTTTGACTGAGCATGGGTATGCCCGCCTCAGCATGAGTTGACTCTCTGTTTTCTTTCATTGGTTTTTGGTAGGCTGAAATCTGGTGAAGTCCTCTCTTGTCCTTGTGAAGTTCTTTCTATGTGCATAATACATTTCGGCCATCATGTACCCCTTCTGACCTCATATATTAGGGGGCATCTGTTATAGCATCATTTCTCACCTTCATATGATTCATGATTTCTTTTATGGTTTTGGGCACCCATTCCTACATACTTGGACAAAATTCACTAAAAAACAGTGTAAAAATCCCCATACGCGGTTATTCCCAGACTCTTCTGCGTGTATATGCGAGTCCACATGCACTTTTCTGCGTATGCCATTAAAATCATTAAAAAATATATAAAAATTCCCTATTTTCGGGCTGGGTTGATGGTTACTCTGGTAGTTCAACCACCCCAGCACGTGGCCAACTGTTTCCAACTATTGAAACTACTTTGAGGGAGTATAAAAGCCCCTCATGTGTATGGCCTAAGGGGGAGAGAGAAATTATTGATATTATACTCTGTTGGTATTCCCTATCCAAGTCTGATTCCCCATGCCTCCTGCACTTTCCCAGTTCATTACAGGAAACCCTTGTTTCCTTGAGATGCTCATCTCTCTATATGTCATCTCGTATGCACCAGTTTGGAAAGAATCTTAGCGAGGCAAGGGCGGGACGGATCCGGACGACGGTCTGCTCGAAGATCGTGGAAGGATTTAGGTGATCTCTCCACTTGTTATTTCTGTACATGCTATTTATAATACAGAAGAACCATCTTGTTCCCGAAATATACGTGTTAGTGTCCGCTTGCATATATGAGAATATTGTTATTTAAGCATTTATTATGGTTTATCTGATGTTTCATATGGATTTCACTAACATTTAGAGTAGATATATGCTGTACAACCAGTTCTTCGTGCTTTTTTCTTCTTGTCTTTCAGGTTAAGAAGGAAGAAGGGTTGCTGTGGGTTTGGACCCCACGGGATCTGCTTCAACCGTAGGACCTACAGGTAAGTTCCTCGATCTACTCTATTTAGTTTTTCATGAACATGTATGGTTGTGTGAGTCCTTCTTGAGTAGCATGCCCTGCTCTGTGGAGGTTGTAACCCAACGAACCTCTAGGGTGATTTTCCCTGAAACAATGAGTGTCCACACTTCTTCGTCCTTCTTCCATTCATCTCTTGCTTCAGTTATCCAATCTGGTTGGATAATAGAAATGGCACAAAGCAATGCTTCCACCTCTTCATTCTTTCTTGAGAGTGCATCTGCAACAACATTTAGCTTCCCTTTTTTGTATATTATTTCAAAGTCATAACCCAACATCTTTGTGACCCATTTTTTCTACTCTTCTAAAGATAGTCTTTGTTCCAAAAAGTGCTTAAGACTATCATGATCAGTTTTTACCTTGAAGTGTCTTCCCATTATGTAAGTTCGCCATTTCTTTAGTGCATGCAGTATTGCTAACATTTCCTTCTCATAAATAGGTTTCTGTAAATACTTTACTTTAATTGGACGACTTTCAAAATAAATGGGTCTTCCTTTTTGCATTAAAACAACACCAATTCCATTTCCTGAGGCATCACATTCCACAATAAAGGGTTTTGTGAAGTCTGGGAGAGCTAAGACCGGTGCTAGGAACATTGCCTCTTTAAGATGTTCAAAGGCCTTAGTTGCTTCAGGAGTCCATGAAAATGCATCTTTCTTCAATAATGTTATTAGAGGTGCTGCTATTCTCCCATAATTCTTAACAAAATTGCGATAATACCCTGTTAACCTGAGAAATCCTCACAACTTTTTTATGGTTGTGGGGACTTTCCATTCCTTAATGTATTTAATTTTGTTAGGGTCTATCTTAACACCCTCGTGAGATACAATATGACCCAGATATTCAACCTCTTATACTCCAAAGAAACATTTGGATGTTTTTGCATTTAATTTTTTCTCCTGTAATAGTTTGAGCACCCTTTCAACATGTTGAACATGATCCTTCCAAGACCTGTTGTAGATTAGTATATCTTCAAAAAATACTAGCACAAATTTTCTAAAGAAGGGTTTGAAAATGGAATTCATCAACCCTTGAAATGTAGAAGGTGCATTGGTAAGGCCAAAAGACATGACCAAAAATTCATAATGACCCTCATGAGTTCGAAATGTTGTTTTCGAAATATCTTCAATCTTCATTCTAATTTGATGATATCCTGAACGAAGATCCAACTTAGTAAAATAAATTTCTCCATGTAATTCATCCAATAATTCATCAATCACATGAATGGGAAATTTATCTTAACTGGTGAGCTTATTGAGCTCCCCATAATCCGGACACATGCGCCATGATCCATCCTTCTTGTGTACCAATAGTACAGGAGGAAAGAAAGAACTTTGACTAGGTTGAATTATACCCGCCTCTAACATTTCTGCAGTCATGCGTTCAATTTCACTCTTTTGGACATAAGGATATCTATAAGGCCTGATGTTTGGAGGAACACTTCCTGGAATCTAATGAATAGAATTATCATGATCACGAATAGGTGGGAGTCCTTTGGGAGTTTCAAACACCTTGGAATAATTGTCCAAGTTTTTTTGGAGATCTACAGAAATAGATGATTTTGATGTTGGAACTTCTAGTGAGCATAATTGTGCAATTACGCCTCTTTTTTCTTTCTTTAGAATCTTTTTCATGACATTAGAGCTTATTATCTTTCCCGGCTTCCCTGAAATACCCCGTAATTTGACTTCCTTTCCTTCTGAAAAAAATTTCAAGAAAAAGTTCTTGAAAATTAAAAGCTATCATCCCCAAATATTTGTACCATTGTACTCCTAGTACAACATCAACACCTCCCATAGGAATGGAAAGAATTGGACTATTCAATACATATTCCCCCATGGTTAGCTTGATATTATGGAATTTTCCAGAGAAATTTATAGTTCCTCCATTTTCAGCCATCAATTGACATTCTAGTGCTGGGTATAGGAAACAATCCAATTCCTTGGCTACCTTACAATGAATAAAAGTATGGGTAGTACCTGAATCAATCAACACTATTACCTTTTTCTTCTTGATATGTCCTTCTATCTTGAGAGTTTGACGAGTGGTAATTCTTGCTAATGCATTAAAAGATATGGTTGGACTCATTTCTTCCTCTTCTACGGTTGGTTCCTAGTCTATATCCTCTTCTTATTCATTTTCTTCTTCCTCTTCACAATCTATGTAAAATAATTTCTTCTCAGCACACTTATGACTTTTCGTGTATTTGCTATCACAACTGTAGAAAAGCCCTTTTTCTCTTTTTTCTTCCAATTTTTGTGGTTTCAACCTTGTAGGTTGTGGAATATAGGCGTAGCAACACTTCCTTCTTTATAGAAGTGAGTGGTAGGCTTCCTTGTCGCCATAATTTTACATTCAATTTTAACCTGAATGCCTTCTCTAATGAATCAGGTTCCAAAACGTGAACTTCATGTTGGATGTTATCCTTTAAAGTACCTATGAAGAGATCAATCATGTGTTCCTTTGAAATATCAGTTACCCTTATATTCAATTTTTGGAAGTCCTCAATGTGCCCCTCCAATAAACCCTTTTGTTTGATATTTATCAATTGACTAAAAAAGGTGTTTCTCTTTGTATCCTCATAATGTGCTATCATTTTCTCCATAAAAATAGACCAAGTGAAAAAAAATTTACTGGAGCAAAGCCATCGATACCATACAAATGTATTTTGTTCTAAATGTAAAGTTGCAATGCGTACCTTTTGTGTGTTTTGGACATTATGGAGATCAAAATATTTCTCCATCTGTAGTATCCATGTTACATGATCCTTTCCATCAAACTTCCTCATATCCATTTTTTGAATACGGTGGTTCTTCTCGCCAACATTATGGTTTATAAAATCACGATTAGCATTTATTTTGTTCTCATCATGAGTTTCCTCTACTATATTTTCACCATTAGGAAACATTTCTTGTATCAACTTTGTCAAACCTTCCAAGTCTTCTTTTAGATCATTCTTCATGTTTTCCATTTTTTCATCGATCTTAGCTTCCATGTCATCCATCATAGATTCCATGCTAGCTTCCATGCCATCTATCTTAGATTCCACGCCTTTCTTCAAACCATCCATCTTAGTTTCCACACCTTTCTTCAAAACTTCCATGTCATTTTTTGTTTCTCTTTGCAAGAGAGAAATTTGTTGCACTTGCTCTTGTAATTTTAATATGTCATGTTGCCATTCTTCGTCTTCATGATTCATAGTAGAGCATTCTAAAGGCTTAATGGGTGTTGAATTCTTTTTAGGGGCCATTTTAGCAACCAATACTGATATCTATTCTACAATATGCCCTTGGAATCAATTCAACTTGATTCTTCAAACAAGGCTTATGCAATTCGGGAAACAAAATACACACCTTTTACTTGATTTTACTGAGCTCTATATTAAAATTGAATTATCTCTATAATTGTAGATCCTTGATATCTGAAATTTTGCCATGTAGTAGTCCTCTGAAGCTTCTTTCAAATGCCATAGGTCTTACTTGATTTGGATTCTTCAAGACAAAGTTATGTCCAATGTCCCACAATGACCTAATTATGGATTGGTTCAGTAGAGAGAACCTGTACGACTTGCCACGTGTCACTTTTTTCTCCTTTGGATCTAAAATTTATAGATGGGAAACTATAGTCCATTTACTTCCAATCACTTTTTACAGGATTCCAATCTGATGCTCAAAGAGAGAGTTATGAATGTTTTCCGACGATCACCTCTTCAAGATGAAATTAGGGAGCCAAAACAAGACCTAACTTCCATAGATCATATCTCCGAAAATATTGCGAACCAAGATCTAAAATTTTGTGAAGATGTTCCTCAGGATCTCTGCTTCACGCTATAAAAATTTCAGCTTCTGAACCTTCGTATAAAACAATTTATAGTGAAAATTATGCGATTACCTTTTTAAGTGAAATTCAGGGGCCTGCAAACAACCCTACCTTCCATAGATCATATCTCTGAAATTGTTGTGAATGAAGCTCTAAAATTTTGCGACGATGTTTCTCGGGATTTCGGCTTCGTACCCTAAAAATTTCACCTTCTGAACCTTCGTAGAAAAAATTTTATATCGAAAATCCCATGATGACCTGTTTGTAACAACAAAACCCTAGAATCCAAAGCTTTGATACCAAATGTTGTTAAACCAGCTCCAACAATAGAATAAAAGAGATATCAACGCCTTGGAAATAAGCCACTTTGAGGGGGAAACCTCCAATACATTACATGAATGAACAATTCTTGGATGATTCAAATTACAAAACCTCCTTTCTATATATAGGAGTCCATGGGGCCACAATGTAATCCTAGTGGGGCCACATTGTAATCCTAGCTGACCTAACAATAATAATTGAAGGGCACAATAATAACAATATGGGGGTTGCAGGGGCACAATAATAACAATAAGGGGGTTACACTAACAACAATAAGGGACTATAATAGTAATATAGGGACCTAACATGCGCAGTGATAGTTTGCTGCTCCAAATCAGCAATGTGCTTCAACCCTTGGTCATGCAATTTCCCTGATGGAATGTCCCCACAAATCTCAAGTTGAGGTACTGAAATAAGATGGGATGAAAATTTTTTCATACCTTGGATAACCTGATACTTGGGAACATCTTGTATATCTACAAGGGTTCCTGCTACTCATGTAATGACTCCTCCTATTGCTGGTGATGGTGATGGTTGCTCCTCTATTGTTGCACCAATGTTGGTATATGTCTCCCCTTTCTATGGCATCTCCTGAATAATGAATGGGACTCTCAATGTCAAGAGATCAAGACCATCTTGCAAAGATGCAAGTGATCCCTCTCCTGATGCAAGTACTCTTGCAACTGAAGGTGGTGGAATTTTCTCCTCTTCTGGAGTGATAGTGTTGTCATGTTCCCTTGACTCATCATGTACTTTCTCATCTATGTCAGAAAATGTATTTATAGGATTTACCTCAGGTTTCCTCTTATCAAAACTTCTTTATCAGCCTTTGAGTAAAATATGCATAAGTAGTCACTCTTGCATGTTTCAAATGGCTGAACCACCAAAAAATTTCTTCACCCTCAAGGTGCAGTGCTGCAATCTCAACAGTTTCTCTTTCTGCTACTAGATGTAGCAGGAAGAATGCATCTAAATTCTTCCTCCAAGCCCTTGATGTTCTTGTGGATGATCCATCAAATGTAGACAATAGTAATCTATTATTTATTTTTCTTCTACTACTGCTGCAGGGTAACCGTTCTTCTTTGATCTGAATGAACTGCTACAGTTTTAGATTCTCCTTGAAATCCCTTGATTGAGATTTCAACTCTACGAGATATTCACTTAGAGTCTCATGATCTAAGTTTCATCCATCTCCATGCCTTTCACCTTCCTCTTCAAAGAAAGTGGACATAGTAGATCGTTTTGGAGCTCTATGCAATACTAGTTTCTTTTGTTGTTGATAGGAAGTGCTTGGACCTTCCTCATCTTGAAACCTTGTTGAGGTTTCCTTGTGTCTCTCCCTTCTCATTTGCTTGACCTCCTTGTAGAATTAATTCATAGATCTAAAAATAAATGAGGCAAAAATCATTCCCTCCATCATTATTGATCTCTTCTTCTTGTGTCATAAGATGTATTGCCCATAAGCCGAGCTAGATATCATGCTCTGATACAACTATAATATCCCAAAATGGAAAAGATAGGAATAAAGAACATAAATTGGAATATTCAGTGATATATCAACACATAAAATGAAATCAGATTATATAGCCATCATATTAAACATTATAGCATAAAATTTATACAAGATATTGAGGAAAAAGACACTCAAGTTATGCAAAACAAGCCTCTATAGATCCAGTACATAAACATGAAGAATAAATACTATACAAGAATTCCAGAGTCTAAGACAACATATTTGTTTTTGGGGTTTATTGCTACTATAAATTTAAACACATGGATCTACTGATAGGATGCTTAGAAAATTCCAGGATCAAATATCTAGGCTTTCTAGCACTATTCCAAGACAACCCAGAAGGGGTTTCTGTAAATACCCAAAATACAAAAATGATGAAATGCATCCCTAGGGCTAAATATGCTCTAAAAATAAACAACTGATAGGAGGTGGCTGATCTAATGTAGAAATTTCTTATATCCCTCCTCACAACCTTTCCGGATGAAGGGTTTATCCCCTCACTTGAAAACAGGGTCAAGAACTTGGGTACTTGACCTCCCACTGCAACTCCACTGCAAAGTAGTGTATCTTCTAGAGGATACTACCCTGTAGGTGAATGTTGTTGCTTGGCATGATTCCGGATGGTGGAATGAATCTCTAAGAACTTCCTCACTAGCCTCTCGGATGAAGGTTTGCTCCCTCCATTGGAAAACAAGCTCAGAAATTGGGTTTATCAACCCTCCACTGCTACAACCTTGCAACACAACACAATCCTGAAGGAGATTGTGCTGGGAATAATGGTTGAAGATGGCCCAAAGCCGGATAGTGGAAATGATGGTCAACTAACCTCTCCTGAGTAGGCACTCGGAGTTCCCTGAGGATGAGGGTGGGATTTCTGCTCAGAAACACCCTTGTGCTAAACAACACAACAGACTTAGCCAAATAGTTGAAGCGTGAAAAAATTCATAAAAGACCAATACAATATAAATATTCTTAATGCCTTGTATGGCTTCTATCCTCTTCCTTATATGCTTGGTGAGCTTCCTCACCCTGGGTCCTGCTGATTAAAGAAGGTACTCTCATGCATACACACCTCCTCTATGACTGTGTTGCCCTCCATTAATCCTCCACTATCTCCATAACAACGCTTTTGATTTGGTTAAATTTGACCATGTACACATGATTTAGCCCTTGTTGACACCTCTAGGTGCTTTATACAGTTTATAAAATGATCCACATTCACATGAGAAGTGGTTTTTATTCATACTAAAGAGATTTATGCATCTCCTTACCCTCTAATTCATCTATTTAAATGACAAAAGAAAAAATTAATATTCCAACAAGCTGAAAGCTAATTGGGAATATTAAAAATTTAATGACAATATGGTTGGGTCCCTATCTAGTAAAAAGGTGTCATGAGAATGGGTTTATCCAGACCAGAACAATTAATGAGGAATGTATTCCCTTAGTTGTCGATGGTTATAGTTTGAATTTGTACAAGATACCTTTTTCCAAGGAAGAGTTTTTCACTTTAGTCGGTAGAGAATTAAATGTGATTGGGAGGCTCATAGCCCTCATTCCACCAAATTTCTAATAAAAAAAGGAGGGCCTAGATGAAAACCTCCATGAGGCATCTGAGGCCAACTCTACGGTTGAAAATCTCTTCGAGGCAGCCTAGGAGAAAAAAGAATAAAAAAATAAAACAAAATAAAATAACATATGAAAATATCTCCTAGGATAAAAGCTATTCCAAGGCACCTAGGTAAGGAATGTAGGTTGAAAACCTCTAAAGAGGCATCCTTCATGTCTAAAAAAAAAACACACAAGGAAAGAGTTCTTACACTACTTTTTCTAACATATTGTTTTACAGAAATCTAGGCAGTAGACAGAATCATGGCTACAAGATAGATCTGCAAGTGTATTCCTCCAATTTTCCAGCCACACGTTTCATTATCACACTCTCCACTCACATACCTACCTCTCTCCATCATCCAGCCACCAATAGAATCAAATTTTTTCTCCTCACTGTAATGCTAAACGAGGAGCCCAAAATTTTACATGAGGAAGATATGATTGGAAAAAGAGACCAAATGGTCATGATTTCTTTAGTTAATGTTGAGAGAGGTACACCAATATCGATTTCATCACCCATCCACTCCATCTATCCAAAGTTAGCTCAAATTTCCACTTTATCCTACATATAAAAAAAAAAGAAATCCTTTGTTTTCAATTATTCCACCTCCTACACCACTTCCTCATGATCCTAATACTGTTCTCGTACCTTTCATGACTCTCCCTCAATCTGACATGCAAAATGACATCTTAAAATATGGATTAAGTGATTGTTATAGGAAAGAGACTCCTCCTGTAGCAGCCTTTACAGTCACAACAAAACTCCTTATCAATTTTTATTTTCACCCAAATTGTAGAAGTTCTAGCCACTTTGAGCATCATAGAGCCATTTCTAAAATGGAGAAGAGGAAAATCATCCATAGGAATAATTCCAACCACTCCACCAGCGGCAGATTGGACATTGGGAAAGAACATGCACACAAAACAAAGCTATCAATGAAAATATCATCAACTTATGAAGAATGGTACAGAAATAAGGAAACAAAATTAACACCCTCAATATCATTATGTTATGAGGTCCAGCTCCAACATGTAGGCATCTCGATTAGTTTGATCCATAGGTAGGCTCAGGCATGACAACCCTCACCTCTTCATTATGCATATATATAATTCTAAAATGTGTTAATGGTTAAGAAAGGAATTCTTATGGGCTAGAGGTGGCCAGTAAACATGGCCACCCTCCACTAGTAAACTAAATTTAATTCATTCACACATGCAACATGAATAATTCAACTCAAGTTAGATGGTAATTACGAGGAGTGAGGTGATGATAACAAGGAGAAGGGAGATGATTACAAGGAGTGGGGACAACAATAAAAAAAGGGAGTTCCTGTAAGAGCCATCTCACCAAAGCCCTTTGAGCCTTCAACACAAAACAGAATATTAATTACAATGCTCGAATCCATTTTCATTATCACTCATTTATAGAAAAAAAAACAATTATAGAAGGATGAGCTAGTGCTATCGGACTTCTTAGGGTGCCACCAAGCTACTTCGAACTGTGTTTGCAGGTGCTACATGAGAAACTAGAGGAGGAGCTAGAATAGGATCTGAACTGCTACAGGAGGCCTTAGAAGAATCTATATGAGAGAATTCAATGGAGAAAAGGAGTCAAAATAACCCAACGTTGTCCTCAAACGCTCATGCACATGATAAATCTATTTTGAAAACGAGTAAGTGGCTTTCTCCATCTCTAATTTCCATACATTTGCATGGGAAATTATGCCTAAAGTTAGTGCCTTGTAATAGACAATTGAGAAGTAGTTTATTTTGGAAATTGTTGTGTGTAGAGGAAAGATAGGGATAGAAAAATAGTTTGTTTTGATATAAATTTTAGCATCCTTCTCCCTCTCTAATAAAAAGGAAGTTTTAATGTTGTTTCTACGACTGAGATTGCTTCTAGGAAACATTTAATTTTACACCGAAGTAACACCAAGAAGGAACAATAGAAGAAGTGGGGAGAATATTCAATATAAGAGAGCCCAAAGACACAAATATAATTCACCAACATCCTCTTGTAGTAAAAAAATTTCTTAGACATAAATGGATGGGATTCTTTGAACAACTGAAAGGATATGATGATGACATAACTTAATAATTTTCCATGGCACTACATTCTCAAGGAGAATTTAGTACCAATATTGTTGTTAGAGGATTGGTCCTCTCTTTAAGTCCTACAACCATAAGCAGAGTGAACACCTTACGTTTGGGAACTTGATGGAGAAAGGAAGAAAAAGCAGTAAGTGCTGCAACTAGGAAGAACTTTTTCAGTAAGAGAGAAATACCTATGGAGGATAATAATGGAGTAATAAGAGAAACCCTACATTACCCTTAGGATGAAGTGGCCTACCACATTCTCAAATACATATCCTGTGAGGGGAGGTTCAGAATTTTATATGCCTATAATTTTAGTGTACTCCATGAGATAATATTTAAAGCAGATTTACCAATTCCATAGAGACTAAGTGTTCCCCATTTACTCCTACAATCTATCATTGAAATGAGCTATAATGTGAGGGAAGGGAAGCATCAACACATTTCCCACCATGTCCTCATTAAGATAATTGTGATGGATCTTTAAGTCACTTAATGAACCATGTGATATGGATTGATTTTTTATACACGGATAGGGAATTTTTCATTGAAACCCAAGTCATCACACATGAGGGAACACCAACCTCTAATATTTGGGGTAGAGAAGGAAAAGAGGAAATATAAACCAAGGAAGAAGAGGAGGCAACAAAAACGGACAAAAAATAATAATAATATGAGGAAGGAGAAGAAGAGAAACAAGGGACAGAGAGAGATACATGAGGGGATATCAAAGCCTCAAGAGGCAGAGAAATAAGGACATCAAACTAGTCTCTCTCCAGGGAATACTGAGCAAGAAGTGGTTGAAAAATTGGCTACATTGGGAACACTTTTCAACCCCAAAAGGAGGGAACCAATGAAAGGTAACCTATACTTCAAAAAAAGGAATATAACTAGGATTAGGCAAGGGAAACCACAACCTCCTTCAAAAATCACTATCACTATTGATGAGTCACCAAGAAAAATGGAAGAAGTGGGACCTAATGAAGGAAATATTCAGGGGGTTTCCTCTCTTAAGGCCAAAAACAAGAATCATGTGATACATATGGGAAGGCCCACCAATAGGGGAGTCACCTTTACGAGATTCAAGACAAAAACTGCCATTGGAAAATAAGAAATAGATCAGCTACAAGAGAAACAAGGGATGCTACAAGAGAGATAGGGGATGCTACAAGAGCGGAAGGAGGTGATACAGGAAGGAACATACACCTCATGAAAGCAATAAAAGGCCTTCAATATATCTAGGATCCTGATCCAGATCCCAATCTAGAATCCTACTACAAATTTTTTGAGGGAGGTAGGACTATACCTCAGACGTTTGTTATTCCTCTCTTCTTTGAGTTAGATAAGGAAAGAGGAAGAAAACATAGATGTATGCAAATTGTTAAATCCAAAAATGTATAATATGTGTTCCTCATGGAATAAAATATCAATTAAATGGGAAAGGAATTAAGTGACCTAAAACTAATGGATTCAACGATGAGGGAGAAGCTACATGCAGAGAACACAATGCTAAAAGAACAACTGCAAGAAATGAAACATAACTTTTTACTATGGCAAGTCTATCTATGGAAGCCATACAATGTAGGAAACCATCCAAATCCTATTTTATTTTCCTTAAGGAGTAGTGGTTGCAATTCCAGATAAAGACACTATCACAATATGGGTGTTTTCTTTTCCAAGATTATAAGAAATTTATTGACTTTTGAATAAAGATAAGTATGGAGGATATGGAAAAAATAGATGAGTTTTATATGAACAATGTGATCCTAATATATCTAAAATTTTGGGACCCCAATACAGGATTGGGATACATGCAACTCATGGAATTAGAATATTTGTTGACACATGAGGATACAAGAGTTGAGGAATTAAATAAGGTGAAGGAAAAGGAAGAAAAAGATCCATTATACGTCATACCAGAATTGGTAATCCATATAGCTACCATCAGTAATCACAATCTCATCTCCTATGATTCTAATTTATCACCTAAGTACATAGAAACCCAATAGAAATCCATTCTACATTTTGAGGACACTTTTAGGATGTTAGGAACAAAGAGTCCAAAAGTTTGTCAGAAAAGGTGGCATGCCTTACCTCACAATTTATAAATCAAAGAGTATCACTCTCGAGAAATAATAAGGAACGCCTTGGAAAGAATCTTGTTGTACAAAAGGATCATGCAAAGGCTAAATATCAAATGCATAAGACTCAAACTAAGTCCTCCCATACTATTGGGATTATAAGAAGGAAGAAACTAGGCAGAGGAACATAAGGTATGAACAAAAATAGAGGCAAATGCAACTTTTTATCCACAGGAAGGCACAACATCTGAGGTTCCTTGGGATGTCAGAGAGGCCACCAGGGACATGAATGAGATTCATATGGATGACTAAGTTCCTTAAAGAATGATAAACACCTTCAACATGGGGGTGATGGTGGGTCCCATTAATATGTATATTATGATGCTCATTATTTTCTCCTCCAACCCTTAGAACTATCCTTTTCTCACATTAATTCACATTTTTAGTCATAATATGATTAGTAATAATACTAAAATGTGTTTTTCATATTTCTTGTCCTAATATGATTTATTTTCAGTAAAAGGAATCATTTTTTAGGCATTTACACTCCAGGGACTTAATGGAGACAACCAAGAGAGAATATTGGGGGATTCTCTACCTCCTTAACTCTCTAACCTAGCTTGGGATCACAAAATCCTCACTCATGGCCTGAATTCACTAGCATCTGAGGGGCTTCAAGTACATGTGAATATTAAGGAGGACTAGTTCAATAATTCTAGAGATCTTGAAGGGAATGAACTACCTTTTGTATAAATAAACCAGCTGAAAGGCTCATTAGGATTCGAATTTTGGTTGTAGCTAAGAGTAGCCACTGAGCCTAGTGATTGAAATTGTTATTCTTAACCTTAATATGATGTATGAGACTATTATTTTCTACTAATGAGAAGTTTTCTATTGATCTACATATGAGTTATTTTTAGAGGGTTGAAACACTTGGGTTTCGGCCCAACCCAAAGGCTTTAGTTCCTCTTTTGTATTTATTTATTGTTCATGTTTTAAAGCATTTCATTTCCTTTTAATCTGGATTTATGTATAAACATAGCATAATACACATATAGCCATAAATATAAAAATTCAGCAGAAATAACTCTTCATTTCATTAATATCAAGAACTGAAATTTGTTTACAGACATAATGGAAATCAACTAGCTAGGGTGCTGGTAGCTTATCTCTAAGAAGAGATGTGGTGGCTACAAGCCTCTGAAATCTATGTTATAATGAGGCTCGAAGGCCTATATGTTGTTGAGAAACAATGGAAAACCCTAAACATCGAAAAACCTAACCCTAGGAGATGAAACACCTGAATATGGGCCCCATAAGGGTAAATTGGTACATCAATTTCCCGGGGTCATAACTTTGGCATACTATCTTCGTTTGACGCACATGGTACATCATTAGAAATATATATCTGACAACTAAAACTGCTGACAATGAATGTCAAGTCTATAATGAGCTATAATTTTTCTAGAAGCAATGCCCAAAAAACGTCGTTTAGGACCTCAAAATGGATCCGGAAGTTTAGGACTCGAAAAAATGCTAAAAATAGTAAATTGTGGTATAATTAAGGAAACTAAAAAACTAAAAGAAACAATGGTGGGGCCCCAAGTGTAATAGGATGGGGACAAAAATATCCACCTAGATCACTCCTCCCCCTTAGGAAGCAATGGTCCCCATTGCATTGAGTTCCTCCATGAGATGAGGAAACTTCTACTGAATTTGGTCCTTGGTGAACCACTTGCCTTGGTGTAGGAGTTGGCCAGCTTTGACAATCCGATACAGTTGGATCTTCTACTGGCAATTTTTCTTGATTTTCATCTCCATGATATAATATGTGGTGGCATGTTCCATGCAGTCCGGGTTTAACTCTGTTGGTGCGAATTGTTCTGCAATGTCAAAAGTGTTTAGTAGAGGTGGGAAATACAGTCGAAGGTGGTTCACATTGAATACTAGGTGTAGAAAAAGGAATGGTGGAATACTGAGCTCAGACAAATTGTTCCCTATAGCTTTGGTGATGGTTTATCACCCATATAGGAGCGGGCGAAGCTTTCAGTGGGGTCCAGTGATCTGCAAATGTAGCCACACTTCGTCACCCACCAGGAAGTGGGTTGGCACCCGATATTGATCATGTTGTTTCTTGTACTTAGCATTGGATTTTTCAAATATGTCATGAACCTCTGGCGGATGTGTTGAATGTGCTCAATCGAGTTTTTCGCTTTTTCAGCTTCAGACTAGATAGGAACCGAATCATCCTGAGTAGGCACAAATGGCATGGCTATGTCAATGGGACATAGTGGCTGGAACCCCAGGCCCACCTGAAAGGGGCTATGGTCAATTGAGTTGTGGAGAGTCAAGTTATAAATGTGTTGTAGATAGGGAAGGCTCTTATCCCATGTGCATGGTTTATTTGAATTTTACATGCACAGAATGTGTACAATCATTTTGTTGATGACCTCTCTCTGGCCATGAGTTTGGGGATGGAAAGCTGTGGACTTGGTGAGCTTGTTGTCCAGCATTGACCAGAGGCTGGAAAAAAATGTACTGAGGAACCTACTATACCGATTTGAGATGATAGACTGTGGGATCCCAAAGTGCACTCACACTCGTTCAAAGAAGACTTTAGCAGTGGCTTCTATTGTGATATTCTTCCTACATGTCGACATAATGGCCATCTTCAAGAATCTGTCGACGACCACGAAAAAACAATCATTTCCATGCTTAGTAGAAGGAAGGCCCAAAATGTAATCCATGGAGACATATTCCCAAGGTCGACTAGGGGTAGGCAGCAGAGTATAGAGGCCTTGCTTCTTGATGGTCAGTTTGGCAATGGAGAAAGAAGTGCATGATCTGATGTACTTCCCAACAACCTGTCAAAGGTTCGGCCAATAGAAACACTTCTCTAGTACTGCGACTATTTTCTCGACCCCGAAATTCCCACTGACTCGACTATGGTGTGCTTCCCAAATCATCTTGGCACGCTCACTTGAAGGAACACAAAGGTGTCCCAGGTGACATAGCAATGCATCTTGGAGGTGAAAATTTGGAACTTTCATACCCTCCAAGAGTTTCTTGCATGTGTGGTCCAATTCCGGATCGCTCTTCTAGAGAAGCGGCCAATAAAAAGTCTTCTGCCCACAATATTTGAGAATGGTGGTTATCACCATGATTTGTGGTTAGTTGAGGCAGTCTAAAACATTATTGGTACTTCCCTTCTTATACTTGATGTTCAAATGAAATTGTTGCAGATATGTGGACCACTTCTGATGGCGATCGTTCTGCAACTTCCCTTGTGTTTGTATGAACTACAGGGGTTGGTGGTCTGTGTGGGTGACTGTTTCCTTCCCCAAAATGTAATGCTTCCATTGGTGGCACCCCTGCACAATGGAATACATTTCTTGTCATAATGTGGGATACTTGCGGACAATGTCGGATAGTGTCTCGCTGTCATATGCCACTGGATGCCCCTGTTGAGTAATAACTACCCCAATAGCATATTCAGAGGCATTCAATCTCAAATGGTTGTTGCAAGTCTAGTAATGTGAGCACTGGGACAGAGCAAAGGAAATGCTTTAATTCTACAAATGTCGTCTGTTAATATTCCAACCAAAATAATTTTTCCTTCACTCCTCCCTTGGTGACTTGATTCAGGGGCCAAGTGATATGAGAGAATCCCAACATGAACCTATGGTAGAAATTAGCAAGACCCAGAAAGCTGCGAGGCTCTGTTAGAGTGGTTGGGGCCGGCAAATCCCGAATTACTTGGATCTTGGTTGGATTCACATGCACCCCCCGTTCATCAATAATGTATCCCAGATATTGAACCTAGATCATGCCAAAAGTTCCCTTCTCCAAATTGGCACACAACTTGTGTTACCACATTATTTGGAGGACCTGTCAGATGTGGTGGAGGTTCTCTTCCTAATTTTGGCTGAAGATCGGGATGTCATCCAAGTAAACTACTGCAAATGAGTTGGTGAATGGCTGCAATTTTTCATCCATCAGTCGCATGAAGGTTGCGGGAGCATTCATCAACCCGAAAGGTATGACCAGCCATTCGAAAAGGCCCTCCTTGGCTTTGAAGGCAATTTTGCACACATTGGAGGGTTCTATTGGTACCTAGTGATACCCAGACTTCAAGTCAATCTTACTGAAATATTTCGCCCCTTTGAGTTGATCGAGAAGGTCATCAATCTGTGGGATCGGGTACCTATTCTGGACAATGATCTTGTTCAGCACCCAATAGTTAATACAAAGTATCCAAGTGCCATCCTTCTTTTGCACTAACACGATCGGGCTCCGCCAGGGCGATGAACTCGGCCGAATGTGGGCTTTTTGTAGGAGCTCCTGAATCTGCCTCTTGATTTTATCATTCTCCATAATAGAGTGCCGATAGATCGAACCATTGGGAAGATGTGCGTCTAGTGTCAGATTGATGTGATGCTTGACCTGATAGTGCAGAGGCACCCCTGTGGGTGAGGTGAAGATGTCCCCGTAATCCTCCATGACCTTGTCCATTTATTTTGTCCTGTTGAGGATCCTTGTCTGGAGGTCATAGCCACAGTCTTCTTCTTTCCCTGGGAGTGGATCATTAGGAAAACAAATTTCCTAGTTTTAGAAATGAGCTTACTGCATTATTTTGAAGTAACTAAGGAGATAGCCACAGGCGGTGATACCTCCGGTATCCTCTACAACTTATTGCCCAAAGTAACAATAATAGCACAAGGTCATGACTCATACATAGCATGTCACTTCCACAAGTATGGTTGTCCTAATAATACATAAAAAACATCAAGAGGAGCAATGTCACATAATACCTCATTTGTGAAGGGCTTGATGTTGTAGGGAAGGCGGCACTACTGGCTCACACGGAGATCCCGTCCTTGGTGAAGCCACCCAATGGTGTACAGTTGTGGGTGTATTGTGGTCAGAAAGCCCAAATGCTTCACTACCTATGCTAAAATGTGATTCTTTTGGCTCCCACTGTCAACAATTAACTGTAGCAGGGAACCCTTTACCCACATCTAAGAGTGGAAGAGACGTTCCTTCTCTTCTGGATCTTCCGGCTCCTCCTTATGGATCTTTGCAGTGGAAATGGTGGCGTTGGGCTCCGCATCAATAATATGCTTCCATTTTTCACCAGGTTCTGATTCAGAATTGGAGCATGCATCTGATTCAGAAGCCCTCATCTCAGACACCAGTGACTGCTTGGCCCGACACTCACTTGTGTTGTCAGTGGAGCTCTTATGGAACTCACACCACTTTCCCATGTCCTTCTTCGGCTTCATGGTGTTTTTCTTTGCTTGTGGCTTTGGTAAGTTATCATGGGATGCCATGCCTTGGCTTTTTCCTTTGTTCTGCGGTTTGGGGGCACCTTTCCCTTGCTTTTGATTCACAGAACCAAAGTCTCGCTTCTTCTGTTTGAATTTCTGCTCAATATTGGCAACATACCGTTATGTTGTACTAAGCGAGGAGATGTTCAGGAACTCCATTTCCTCCTGAATGTTTATGTGCAGAAAACTGCGATACTTCAGCACCAAATATTTCTTCAAATCTTTGATACCCAAATTTGTGTGCAGGGTATGGAACAGATTCGCCAGCTCATGTACATCTTGATCTCTTTGTTTCCGCAGCGTAGTCCATTGTATGTACTTGTCCTCATATCTCCCCAGGGGATAATATTGTTCCTTGATGGTGTCTCAGAAAGAATTCCAGGTGGGTACGGATGATAATAGAGAGGGCTCCCCCTCATCCTTTTTCTCACAGTAGGTTTCCCACCATTCCTTGACATGGGGGTAGCTTTGAGGAGTGCAAAATAACCTTCTCCAGGTCGGAAAAGTCATGAACTAATAAATATACTTCTAATAGATGCAACCATCTATTTACGACGTCTTCATCTATTTGGCCCTAAAATATGGGAATGTTAAAGTTTACCTGTAACTTAAAAGGAGTTGCATCTCCAGAGTGATTGTTGGATGCAATTGTGCCGCCAATGGGCAATCGTTGAAGGATCTGAGAAAATTTATCCATCATCACGTTCCTTTTTTTTTTTAGGATCTCCTACTCCCTAATCTTTCTTTTCATCTCCCATGGGCATCCATTGGGGTTTGTGAGGCTGATCTTGCAAAGTTTCAACCAGATCGAGCCTTAACTCCTTATACCCCGACCTCGTTGGGGACATGAAAACAAGGATTGAGAAGAGAAAATTTCTCTGATACCACTGATCCGAATTTATACAGGAATGAAAAAAAATACACATGTATCCATAAATATAAAAATTCAGTGTAAATAATACTTCATTTCATTAATATAAAGAACTGAAATTTGTTTACAGACATAATGGAAATCAACTAGCTAGGGCGTTGGTAGCTTATCTCTAAGAAGAGATGTCGTGGCTAGAGGCCTCTGAAATATATGTTACAATGAGGCTTGAAGGCTTATATATTGTTGAGATACAATATAAAACCATAAACATCCTAAAACCTGACCCTAGAAGATGAAATGCCATAATATGGTCCCCGTCGGAGTAAATTGGTACATCAATTTCCCAAGGTCGCAACTTTGGCATACTATCTCTGGAATTTGAGGACCCAAAAACCTGCTAAAAATAGTAAATTGTGGTATAATTAAGGAAACTAAAAAAATAAAAGAAATAATAGTGGGGCCCCAAGTGGAATAGGTGTGTGGCCACCAATATCCACCTGGATCACCTTCTCTTGTTTTAGTAGATGTTATGTTATAAAACTTTGTGAGTTTAGGCTTGCTTATTAATGAACACCATCATTAGGTACATTTTAAGGGGTTAGTTGTCACCCTTTTAGCCTAATTATTATCTCTTTCTCACATTTAATTCCATTATTTTCAAATTTTTCTTGGTGAAGATGGTGTATTAATGGTTTTCCTACTTGAAGGCCTAATGTTATTTAAAATCAGGAAAATCAGGAGAATATGCCATTTTTTAGGAAGATTGCACAATCAGGACTCAGATTAGACAGAAAGGAGTGATTTTAGGAGGGTTGAACACCTCCTTAACTCCTACAGTCAGCCAATATATTCTCGAGATTCTCCTCTAACATCTTGAAATCAGAGATATGCAAGAAAGTGGAATATCAAGGGGAGGCAAGCTCCACTTCTCTCGAGTCTCAAGGGGACAAACACCTACTTTTTAGGGAGATGTTGGTAGCTACCCTCTAGGATAAATAAACCAGAGCCAGAGCTCACTAGGATTCGATCTATGGATGTAACTAGATCACTCTCAGCTCTTGTATTATACATTTCTGACTTTCATATGTTATGTAAAATAATGGTTATGAAATAAAATGAACATTTGGTTTCCTCTCCACTTAGTTAGTTTAAGGGAGAAGAGCTTGTGGGTTAGGGCCAAATCCGTTGGCCTCAGTCTGTCTTATGTATTTTTTCCTCTTTCATGCTGCAATAGTTAATTTATTTCCATTTCATGTTCAGTGGCTTATAAAATATCAAAATTTTTTGGTAAAGCCTCCCTCTCTCACCTCTTCCATTGGAGCTTGAGGAGGAAAGATCTTCACCACAAACCAAAATTGATTTTATTTTATGATTTTCTTGGAAAATTTATATAGGTTTATTTTCTTAACATGGATAGGTTGTAGATGCATAGGTAGATTTCAGTTTCAATTTCATAGGTAGATTTATTTAAACTCAACTCATCCTTTCCACTATTGTTATGATAGATTTTTTAATCACGAAGGCATTTTTGGCTTGAGGGGTCTTGACCCAGGTTCGGAGTTAAGGTTTGCCGACAAATGCCTATACTACTGGCCCTTTCGGAAATGACGTACTTTCACAGGCCAAGGTCTCACCCGAAGTAGTATGGGTGGGTGTTGGAACTAGGTTTCTGCACCCTAGGAGAGAGTAGGTAATTAAGGCAGATCTCGTCGAGTTCTACTAGGTTCGCGCAGAAAAAATCCTATTATCAAGCCCTTAATAGTATAATCAACATGTAAACATAAACAAAGCTACTATTATTAAGTAGATATGAACAACACCTTCGCATCCACGTGCACATTAGCAAGTATCATTATAGAATATCACAATTGGAGCCAATTCATATATCATAGACACAATCTCAACTAATTCAAATCACACAGAGGTACTTCAGTAGTGAATACAACCACACTAGTACATTTGGTCAAAATTCCAACACTTTAGTTCCTACACTTTTGACGTATTGTCAGAAATTTCCCCAAATTTTCTCAATTTTTTAAATCCCACCAACAACCGTCGCTATACCGACATATAGAGACATAATCGGTATTGCAACATTTAGGAACGTCGTTGGTACACCGATGGTTCGGGACACAACTTCGGTATTGCGACGGTTTGCGGACAACCGTCGGTATTGCGACGGTTTGGGGATAAACGTCGCAATAGCGACTATTGGGCCGAAATTAAGGTATGTTTTCACCCTATAGTTACTTCGAATTATAACACAGTCTTAGGAATTCTTCCTCATTTTGAAAATAAAGAAAGAAAATGTTTATGAAAATCAGAGAAATTGGGCTAACGACAAAAAGGAATGTTTCTATAACAAAAATTTGACTTGTTATATCTCTTTATGCAGGAAGGCAGAGCAGCTAGACCAACAAAAAACGGAAGACAACCAACAGACACAAACGTATGGAATCCTAGCAACTCCCAGAAGCTGGCAGAAGGTAGAAAGATGGATTCAAGCTTGAAGACTCAAACGACAGCCACGCACAGCAAGCTTGCTGGAAATACTGAGAGGGGGGGGGGGCTGAATCAGTATTCCTTTCAATTAGAGCATTAGTTAATCTTCAATTATTATCAATGTTTGTACAATGATAGTAGTAAACAAGAGGAACACAAATGTACATATTTTTTAAGGTGGAAACCCACTCCGGGACAAAAATCACCTAATGCTTTTCTAATAATTCTTTAATATTCAACTCCAATTGAAAATAAAGCTCCAACTTCCTAGAATCTAGAAAAGCATTCTTCTCCAAATCCCACTAGATGGATGCTCCAATTCTCAAGATTCCTCAGTAGTCAGCTGAACGGATGCCCCAACACCCAATGAGCTACAACTCACCCTAGCACCACCCTACCACACTATAGAATAATAAAAGAAGAATGGACTCCCGTACCAGGGAAAATGGTCCACTTTACAATGATATAGAATGATGTAGAAGAATAATATATACTAGACCATAACCCCAACTTTGATACAACCACCTAATGATGATCCTAGACCTCCCAACACTGCCTCTTCAACCCTTGGCAGATAGACACTACTACAATTTATACAATAATGTATTTACAATGACTAAGTACAATGATACCTTTACAATGATTGTATGCAGTGCTGCCCACTTGAAGACTTCATATGATGAACTTCTTGGTGCTGTTATGCACCTTGGTTGCTTCTCTTGTCATGCTACCCTCTTTTGCACCTTGATTTGCTTTTCTGCCATATAAAGTCTGGTCCTTTGCAACCCTTGACAACACATGATCTAGCTTTTTCTTGCCTTCTAGGAGCTCGATATTGAATCTGGTTTATCTCTGTCATTTCAGATCCTCAATATCTTATTTTTTGTCCTATAGTATTCCTCTAAGTCATATTTCCAATGCCATAGGTCTGACCCAATTTGGATTCTTGAAGAGAGAGTTATATCCAATCTCTCACATTGCCCTAATTATGGACTGTTTCAGCAGAGCACACTTGTACGGCGTGAAACATGTCACTGTTTCTTCATTTATTTCTAAAATTGATAGAGAGAAAATTAAATATTGTGCACTATCTGTCACTTTTTACAGAATTCCAATCCGATACTCAGAGAGAGAGTTATGAAGAATTTACCAAGGTCACTTCTTTGAGATGAATTTCAGGAGCCTGCAAAAACCCTAACTTACACATATCATAACTCCAAAAATATTGTGCACCTTGATCTGAAATTTTTACTGCAGCTTCCTCAGGATTTCGTTTTCAACTCATAAACATTTTAGCTTCTGACCCTTCGTAGAAGAAAATTTAGAGTTAAAATTCCAAGATGAACTATTTCAGATGGCCAAATCCCTTGCATAAGGAGGAAATGAAGATCACAATTTATATGAATGCTTATGTTGAGAGGGGCTTCAACAAGTGAACGTGGGAGGGATTTTAGGAGCATAAAAAATATTAATTATGACTTTTCAATGACCCATGCCCCAACCCCATGGTTTTTTAGCCCACTAACTGGGGGTACAAACTTCAAACATGAGTATCTCTCAAACCGTGAAGAATTACTTGGCGTGCCATATATCAACGGAAACATCTCGACAAGTAGAAACCATAAAAATCATTATTGACCCAGAATATATTAATTTGGTAGGTAAAAATTCCCATGAAATATTGGGTTAGCCCCTGGTGCTACTTTGGTTGACATCAATGACAATTGCTGATCAACAATCTCCCCCTTTGGCATTGATGGAAACACAAGTACTCCCCCTGCGATCATGACACCTCTTCCTACAACATTCTCTCCCCCTTTGACATCAATGGCAAAGGGTAACTCCCCCTGAAACACAACCATCCTGCGGACCTGTACACACTTCCACTCCCGCTGACACACAATCGTCCTGTAGACCTGTACACACTTCCACTCCCGCTTTATATTCTTGAAAAAGGAAAATCTAATGAGAACTTGGGAGAATCCCAAGCTTTTGACGAAGATATTCAAATGCTTCATGAGGTAAAGGTTTAGTGAAGATATCAGCAATTTTTTCTTTTGTACAAACATACTCAAGTTTGATATTCTTTTCAGCGACTTGTTCTCTAACAAAATGATATTTGATTGGAATGTGTTTTGTTTTTTAATGCATGACAGGATTCTTGGAGATGCTGATGGCACTAGTGTTGTCACAGAATATGGGAATAGGCTCACTGAATTGTACTTGAAGATCTTGCAAATTTTGTTTCATCCAAAGGACTTGAGTACAACATGATGTTGCTGCAATGTATTCTGCTTCCGCTGTAGATAATGAGATTGAAGTTTTCTTTTTGCTCAACCATGATACGAGACAACCACCTAGATAAAATTCTGCTCCACTAGTACTCTTACGATCATCAACACTTCCTGCCCAATCTGCATCTATAAAGGCTTGAATAATGAGATTGTTACCCTTGGGATACCACAAGCCATATTCTTCTGTGCCCTTTAGATATCGAAGAATTCTTTTGACGGCAATAATATGTGATTCTTTTGGTGCTGCTTGGAATCTTGCTACTTGTCCAACTGCTTGCATAACATCTGGCCGAGAGGCTATTACATATAGAAGAATACCAATCATAGATCTGTACAACTTCTAATCCACATCCTTAGATGAGTCGTCTATGCTCAATTTTCAACCTGTTACCATTGGAGTAAGGACGGGTTTGCAATCTTCCATTTTGAATTTATTGAGCATTTCCTTGATGTACTTGGCTTGACATATAAATATTCCTTTCTCTTGCTGAGATACTTGAAGCCCTAAGAAGTATGTCAACTCACCAAGTAAAGACATGTCAAACTCACTTTCCATCTTTGTAGAAAAGTTCTTACTTAGTCGATCATCATTGCTACCAAATATTATATCATCCACATATACCTCAACAATTGTTAAATTATATTTATCTATTTGTACATAAATATTGCTATCAACAGTACCTTTCTTGAACCCTTGTTGACATAGATATCCATCAAGACGAGCATACCATGCTCTGGGAGCCTGCTTGAGACCATATAGAACCTTCTTTAACTTGCAGACATAGTCTTATTTTTGTGATAGTAGAAAACCTTCAAGTTGTTCGATGTAAACTTCTTCTTCTAATTCTCCATTCAGAAATGCTGACTTAACATCCATTTGGTAGACTTTGATTTTTCTTGAACATGCATAGGCGAGAAACATTCAGATGGCTTCCATTCTAGCAACTGGTGCAAATGTTTTGTTGAAATCAATTCCTTCCACTTGTGCATAGCCTTTGCAAACCAATCTTGCTTTGTTTCTGGTAACCTGCCCATCTTCATTCAATTTGTTCCTGAACACCCATTTAGTCCCAATGACATTTTTATCTTCTGGTTGTGGAACTAATTCCTAGGTGTTATTCTTCTCAATTTGATCCAATTCTTCATTCATAGCGGATACCCAATGTTCATTTTGGCTGGCTTCCTCAAAAATACTAGGCTCAAAGGTTGCTAGAAAAGCAACGTGAGCTTGTTGTGATGAACAAAGCTATCAACCTTCATTTATGTCACCAATGATTTGATTTGATGGATGGTTCTTTTGAATCCACTTCTTTGTTCTCCTTGGAGGAGCTTCTTGTTGTTGTTCTAGTATATCTTGATGATCATTGTTTACTTCTTCCTCGTTGATAGTTGCTTCTTGTTCTACAATTTTATCTGTGTCTTTTTTAGCCACTGTCTCAAGTTTCAAAGATTCTAGATCTTCATCATTACTCACTAGAACACCATCTTCGTCAAATGTAACATTTATGCTCTCCACTATCTGTTTTCATCTTAGATTATAGCATTTATAGGCCTTTATTTTGCGTGAGTAACCAACAAAGATACCTTCATCAACACGTGATTCAAACTTACCCAAATTTTGATCTTCTCTTTTGATGTAACATTTGCTTCTGAAGATTCTGAAATATTTTACATTAGCTAGTTTTCCTTTCCATAATTCATATGGAGTCTTGTTGCAATTATTTTTTAGAAGACTTCGGTTGATAATGAAGACTGCCATATCAATTGCTTGAACCTAGAATTTTTCATCCAATTTTGAGTCCTTCAACATTGTTCTACCCATTTCATATACAGTTCTATTCTTTCTTTCAGCAACTCCATTTTGTTGAGGTGTTCGTGCTATTGAAAATTGCCTTTTTATTCCATTTTCGTCACAGTATTGCTGAAATAATTTGGAAGTGAATTCTCCACCATTATCTGATCTTAAACACTTTATTTTCAAATCAGTTTCATTTTCAACCAACTCCTTGTAGATCTTAAAGCACTCAAATGCTTCAGATTTTTTCTTTAGGAAACTGACGGCTACCATCTTGGTATAGTCATCTATCATTAACATGAAATATAATTCTCCATCTAAGCCTTTTGTTCTCATAGGACCACACAGATAAGTATGTATCAATTCCAATGGATGTGATGCAAAGTGTTATTTTGTTTTAAATTGGACTTTTGTCTACTTTCCATGCCGACATGCCTCGCATAGTGTGTTGGAAGGTTTTGAGATTTTCGGCATTTCTCGTACTAATTCTTTTTTTCTTATCCTGACAGGATTGTCAAAGTTTATGTGACCCATTCGTTTGTGCCATAACCAACTTTCATCTTCTTTAGCTATTAGACATGCTTTAGTTGCTTCATCTAGAACATATATGTCGTTTGGAGCTCGACTTGCTATAGCCACAATTTTACCATACTTGCCTTTCCTGATTTCACATTTTGTGGAGTTGAATAGCATTGTGTGTCCTTGATCACACATTTGTCCAACACTGAGCAGATTGTGATTCATGTTTTCGACCAATAGAAAATTCTTGGCTATAACATCTTTGCTTCCGAGAGTGACGGTACCTGATCCTATAACATTTGAAGATCCATCATTTCCAAAGGATATGGTTCCATCCTTCTTATCTTTCATAGATACAAATTTCCTTCTATCTCCAGTCATATGCGTTTAGAAACCACTGTCAACATACCACACATCTTTCTTTTTTTTAGCCTTGAGAGCGAGAGCACAATTATCAGTCTTCTTCTTCTTCCATGTTCGTTCATTTTGTGGCTTCGATGATTCTTCTGGAGGATTTTCAAGTCTGCAGTCTCTGGCTATGTGTCCAAAGTTCTGAAATTTGTAACATTCCATATTATTTCTTAAATTTTCAAATCTATTGATGTTTCGTTGAGCCCTGGGAGGTTCATATTTGAAGAATCTCTTGGAATTGTATTGGTTCATAGGGTACGTGCGACATTCTATAGCTTTATGACCAAATTTTCCACATGAATAATAATAGCCATGAAAAATACGTTGGTACATGGATGAAAATATTCATCGAGGAATCATCTTCCAAGGATGTGCTTGCGAATCTTGTCCAATGAAGTGTTCATGTATGTCAGATCTCATAGGTTCATTGTATTTTGTTGTAGAAGGTCCTGCTTCTTCTTCTTTGTAACCGAGGCCAGTTTTGTCGTTGTAAGATCGTTGATTTTTGATGAGTTCTTCCAATGCCCTTGAGCTGTTGGCATAGTTTTGGACATTTTTTCCCTTCTTCACTTCCTTACACAGCGAGACTACTTCGGCTTCTAATGCTTCCCTTTCTTGGTTGCTTTCTTCCAACTTCTTTTGAAGTGACTCTTCAATACATTTGTGTTCTTCAACCTCAATTTTGAGACCTTGAACTTGTTCTTCAAGAGTGTTGGAGCGGATCTTCTTAGCATTGAGCTCTTTTATAAGCTTGATTGCCTCCTCATAAAATTCTTCTATGTTCAACCCTTCTTCTTCATTGTTTGATACTTCTTGTTTATTGTGCTTGGCCATAAACAATACTTTCTCATTGGCTTCTTCTTTGATGTCACTTTCTTCATCGGATGAGGAGCTATCTTCTTTAGAGAGAAAGTTCCTTTTGGATCCTTTATTTTTTCCTTGCTTGTTGAATTTCTTAAATCCTTTCTTTCCTTTTGAGTTGCCATCACTTTTGTTCGGACATTTTTCTACGAAATGGCCAACCTCACCACAACCGAAACATATCAATGGAAGTTTACCTTTGAATTTTCCCTTACCAAGTTTTATTTTTCTCGTAAAGTAAGCATATTCTGCATTTGAAAGACCTTCTCCATCATCTCCCTTTTCTTCACACTTCCAGGTGCATGTCATTTCAATTGAAGGTTGTTTGTCCTTATTGGTTTGCTTAGATGCAACGAATGCAATTTATAGATTTGAAGTACCCTTTTCTTCATCAAGTCTCATTTCACATGCTATGAGAACTCCATGTAATTCTTCCTTGCTGAGTTTGTCCATATTTGCACTGTATTCTAAGACTGATACCTTTGGGTTGAATCTGCCTGGTAACGTTCTAAGAATATTCTGTATAATAGTCTTCTCATCAACTGGCTCTCCCAATCCTTCTAGAGTATTGGTTATTTCATCAATGTATTGGAAGTATGCAGCAATGTTGCAATCTTCTTTCATTCTGAGTTGCTCAAATTTTGCTCTATAGATTTGAAGCTTTGCTTCTTTGACATTTGAGTCACCTGCATATATATTCTCAAGTTTGTCCCATACATTTTTGGCGGTTTTACAACCCAACACCTTATGATAAGCAGATTCAATAAGTCCACTGATAATAATATTCTTTTCTTTTGCATCATTTACCAAATTCTTCTTACCTTGTTCATCCGCGGTTGATGTAAATCCATTTTGAACAGTGTCCCATACTTCATAACCTTGCGCCAAGAGATAAACCTCCATTCTTCCTTTCCAGAGTGCATAATTATTTTCATTGAATAGAGGTACACCATTCTTGGTATGCTCCATGACCTCCTCCCAGCTGTTAAACTACTATTGAAGGAACCAAGCTCCGATACCAATTGTTGGAAATACTAAGAGGAGGGTGAATCAGTATTCCTTTCAATTGGAGCATTAGTTAATATTCAATTATTATCAATGTTTGTACAATGATAGCATTAAACAAAAGGAACACAAATGCACACAGTTTTTAAGGTGGAAACCCACTCTGGGACAAAAACCACCTAATGCTTTTCTAATAATTCTTTAATATTCAACTCCAATTGAAAATAAAGCTCCAACTTCCTAGAATCTAGAAAAGTATTCTTCTCCAGCTCCCACTAGATGGACGCTCCAACGCC
Organism: Pinus albicaulis; assembly: GCA_034641835.2. NCBI lineage: Eukaryota > Viridiplantae > Streptophyta > Pinopsida > Pinales > Pinaceae > Pinus > Pinus albicaulis. Next base: position 412,332,067 of record CM076581.1, on the reverse strand, counting down.
TGAGATTCTTCAATAGTCAACTAAATGGATGCCCCAACACCTAATGAGCTACAACTCACCCTAGCACCACCCTACCACCCTATAGAAGAATAAAAGAAGAATGGACTCCCGTACCAGGGAAAATGGTCCACTTTACAATGATATAGAATAATGTAGAAGAAGAATATATACTAGACCATAACCCCAACTTTGATACAACCACCTAATGATGATCCTAGACCTCCCAACACTGCCTCTTCAACCCTTGGCAGATAGACACTACTACAATTTGTACAATAATGTATTTACAATGACTAAGTACAATGATTATATGCAGTGCTACCCACTTGAAGACTTCATATGATGAACTTCTTACTTCTGTTATGCACCTGGGTTGCTTCTCTTGTCATGCTACCCTCTATTGCACCTTTCTTTGCTTTTCTGCCATAGAAAGTTTGGTCCTTTGCAACCCTTGACAACACATGATATAGCTTTTTCTTGCCTTCTAGGAGCTCGATATTGAATCTGGTGTATCTCTGTCATTTCAAATCCTCAATATCTGATTTTCAGTCCTGTAGTAATCATCCTGAGTCATCTTTCCAATGCCATAGGCTGACCCAATTTGGATTCCTGAAGAGAGAGTTATACCTACTCTCTCACAATGCCCTAATTATGGACTGTTTCAGCAGAGCGCACTTGTACGGCGTGACACATGTCACTGTTTCTTCATTTGTTTCTAAAATTGATAGAGAAAAAATTAAAGACTATGAATTATCCAACACTTTTTATGGAATTCCAATCCGATACTCAGAGAGAGAGTTATGACGAATTTACCAAGGTCACTTCTTTGAGATGAATTTTAGGAGCTTGAAAAAACCCTAACTTCCACAGATCATATCGCCAAAAATATTGTGCACCTTGATCTGAAATTTTTACTGCAGCTTCCTCAGGATTTAGGCTTCACCTCATAAAAATTTCAGTTTCTGAACCTTCGTAGAAAAAAATTTAGAGTGAAAATTCCAAGATGACTTGTTTCAGATGGCCAAATACCTTGCATAAGAAGGAAATGAAGATCACAATTTATATGAATGCTTAAGTTGAGAGGGGCTTCAACAAGTGAACATGGGAGGGATTTTAGGAGCATAAAAAATATTAATTATGACTTTTAAATGACCCATGCCCCAACCCCATGGGGTTTTATCCCACTAACTGGGGGTAAAAAATTCAAACATGAGTATCTCTCAAACCGTGAAGAATTACATGGCGTTCCATATATCAACGGAAACATCTCGAAAAGTAGAAACCATAAAAAGCATTATTGACCCAGAATATATTAATTTGGTAGGTCAAAATTTCCATGCAATATTGGGTTAGCCCCTGGTGCTGCTTGGGTTGACATCAATGACAACCGTTGATCAACAAAGCTGTCATTTGGAGAATACTATCTCATTTCATGAAAATGCCTTTAAAAGAGCCAAGGATGAACTAGATAGGGAGTCAAATAGGAATTTTCCTTCTGTAATCAACGCATCAGGACAGGGTTTTCAAATTGGATTCTTGTATTATCCTTTGATTTAATAAAGATTTTTTATGTTTTGAACAATTATCTTCTGAGGTTTTCATTGCATTAAACCTTCTAGTGGTTTGGGCCGAACCCTTGGGAGTTTCCTCACCAATTTCAGTGTTGTGCGTTAGTTACAGAATCAATATCTGTTTATTTGATGCAGATGTAAAATACTTTTCTACTCAATAAAGTTACATTTTTTCTTCCTTTGGAATAGTTTAGTATTTGTGCTTCTTGATTAATAGTAATCGCATTCACATCTTCTGGTTTATAATAGTGCTTCACCACTGTTAGATGTTTCCATTTTCTTCTAATGCCTGTTGATCAGTGGTTGTCATTGATGTCAACCCAAGCAGCACTAGGGGCTAACCCAATATTGCATGGGAATTTTGACCTACCAAATTAAGATATTTTGGGTCAATAATGCTTTTAATGGTTTCTACTTGTCAAGAGGTTTCCTTCGATATATGGCACGCCATGTAATTCTTCACGGTTTGAGAGATATTCATGTTTGAAGTTTGTACCCCCAGTTAGTGGGCTAAAACCCCATGGGGTTGGGGCATGGGTCATTGAAAAGTCATAATTAATATTTTTAATTCTCCTAAAATCCCTCCCATGTTCAATTGTTTAAGCCCCTCTCAACTTAAGCATTTATATAAATTGTGATCTTCATTTCCTCCTTGGGCAAGGGATTCGGCCATCTGAAACAGGTCATCGGGGAATTTTCTCACTAACGTTTCTTATACGAAGGCTCAGAAGCTAAAAATTTTATGAGGCGAAGCCGAAATCCTGAGGAAGCTGTTGTAAAAATTTTAGATCAAGGTGCACAACATTTTTGGAGATATGATCTGTGGAATTCAGGGTTTTTGCAGGCTCCTGAAATTCATCTCAAAGAAGTGAACTTGGTAAATTCATCATAACTCTCTCTCTGAGTATCAGATTGGAATTCCATAAAATTTGGTAGATAGTGAATAGTATTTAATTTTCTCTCTATCAATTTTAGAGCCAAAGGAATAAACAATGACACGTGGCATGCCGTACAAATGCGCTCTACTGAAACAGTCCATAATTATGGAATTGTGAGAGATTGGGTATAACTCTCTCTTGAAGAATCCAAATTGGGTCAAACCTATGGCATTGGAAATATGACTCAGAGGACTACTACTGGACCAAAAATAAGATATTGAGGATCTAAAATAACAGAGATACACCAGATTCAATATCGAGCTCCTAGAAGGCAACAAAAAGCTAGATCATGTGTTGTCAAGGGTTGCAAAGGACCAGAATTTCTATAGAAGCAAAGCAAAGAAAGGTGTAGCAGAAGGTAGCATGACAAGAGCAGCAACCAAGGTGCATAACGGCAGCAATAATTTCATCATATGAAGTCTTCAAGTGGGCAGCACTACATAAAATCCTTATAAAGGTATCATTGTACTAAGTCATTGTAAATACATTATTGTAAAAATTGTACTAGTGTCTATCTACCAAGGGTTGAAGAGGCAATGTTGAGAGGTCTAGGATCATCATTAGGTGGTTGTGCAAAGTTGGGGTTATGGTCTAGTATATCTTCTTCTTCTACATCATTCTATATCATTGTAAAGTGGACCATTTTCCCTGGTACGGGAATCCATTATTCTTTTATTCTTCTATAGGGTGGTAGGGTGGTGCTAGGGTGAGTTGTAGCTCATTGGGTTTTGGGGCATCTGTTTAGTTAACTACTGAAGAATCTCGGGCGTCGGAGCATCCATCCAGTGGGAGCTGGAGAAGAATGATTTTCTATATTCTAGGAAGTTGGAGCTTTATTTTCAGTTGGAGTTGAATATTAAATAATTATTAGAAAAGCATTAGGTGGTTTTTGTCCCGGAGTGGGTTTCCACCTTGAAAACTGTGTGCATTTTTGTTCCTCTTGTTTTTTTCTATCATTGTACAAACACTAATAATAATTGAATATTAACTAATGCTATAATTTAAAGGAATACTGATTCACCCCCCCCCCTCTCAGTATTTCCAAAAATTGGTATCAAAGCTTGGTTCCTTCAATATCAGTTTACCACGTAGAAGGAGGTCATGGAGCATACCAAGAATGGTGTACCTCTATTCAATGAAAATAATTATGCACTCTGGAAAGGAAAAATGGAGGTCTATCTCTTGGTGCAAGGTTACGAAGTATGGGACACTGTTCAAAATGGATTTACATCAACCGTAGATGAACAAGGTAAGAAGAATTTGGTAAATGATGCAAAAGAAAATAATATTATTATCAATGGACTTATTGAATCTGCTTATCATAAGGTGTTGGGTTGTAAAACTGCCAAAAATGTATGGGACAAGCTTGAGAATATATATGCAGGTGACTCAAATATCAAAGAAGCAAAGCTTCAAATCTATAGAGAAAAATTTGAGCAACTCAGAATGAAAGAAGATTGCAACATTGCTGCATACTTCCAATACGTTGATGAAATAACTAATACTCTAGAAGGATTGGGAGAGCTAGTTGACAAGAATACTTATACGAAAGATTCTTAGAATGTTACCAGGGATATTCAACCCAAAGGTATCAGTCTTAGAATACAGTGAAAATCTGGACAAACTCAGCAAAGAGGAATTACATGGAGTTCTCATAGCATATGAAATGAGACTTGATGAAGAAGAGGGTACTTCACATCTAGAAACTGGATTCGTTGCATCTAAGAAAACCAATAAGGATAAACAACCTTCAATTGAAAATACATGCACCTGCAAGTGTGAAGAAAATGGAGATGATGAATAAGGTCTTTCAGATGAAGAATATGCTTACTTAACGAGAAAAATAAAAATTGGTAAGGGAAAATTCAAAGGTAAACTTCCATTTATATGTTTCAGCTATAATGAGGTTGGGAATTTTGCAGCAAAATGTCCAAAAAGAAGTGATGAAAACTCAAAAGGAAATAAAGGCTTTAAGAAATTCAACAAGCAAGGATCCAAAAGGAACTTTCTCTCTAAAGAAGATAGCTCATCATCTAATGAAGAAAGTGACAGCAAATAAGAAGCCAATGAGAGAGTATTTTTTATGGGCAAGAAAAATAAACCCAAGCACAATAAAAAAGAGGTATCAAACAACGAAGAAGAAGGATGGACCATAGAAGAATTTTATGAGGAAGCAATCAAGCTTATAAAATATCTCAAGGCAGAGAAGATTCGTTCCAATACTCTTGAAGAACAAGTTCAAGGTCTCAAAATTGAAGTTGAAGAACACAAATGCATTGAAGAGTCACTTCAAAATAAGTTGGAAGAAAGCAACCAAGAAAGGGAAGAATTAGAAGCCGAAGTAGTCTCGCTGCGCGAGGAAGTGAAGAAAGGAAAAACTATCCAAAACTATGCCAACAACTCAAGGGCATTGGAAGAACTCATCAACAATCAATGATCTTACAATGACAGAACTGGCATTGGTTACAGAGAAGAAGAAGCAGGACCTTCTACAAAAAAATACAATTAACCTATGAGATCTGACATGCATGTAGACCTCACTGGAAAAGATTCACAAGAACAGCCTTGGAAGACAATTTCTCGACAAAAATTTCCATCCAGGTACCAACATATTTTTTATGGCTACTGTTATTCATGTGGAAAATTTGGTCATAAAGCAGTAGAATGTCACACGTACCCTAGGAACGAATACAATTCCAGGAGATATGTCAAATATGAGCCTCCTAGGGCTGAGCGAAACATCAATATATTTGAACATTTAAGAAATAATATTGAATGTTACAAATTTCAAAACTTTGGACACATAGCCAAAGACTGCAAACTTGAAAATCCTCCAGAAGAATCTTTGAAGCCACAGAACGAACAAACATGGAAGAAGAAGAAGAATGATAATCATGCTCTCTCTTTCAAGGCTCAAAATAACAAATTTGTGTGGTATGTTGATAGCGGTTGCTCAACGCATATGACTAGAGATAGAAATAAATTTGTATCTCTGGAAGAGAAGAAGGATGGAACCGTGTGCTTTGGAAATGATGGATCTTCAAATGTTATAGGATCAGGTACTGTCACTCTTGGAAGCAAATATGCTCTAGACAAGAATGTTCTATTGGTTGAAAACATGAATCACAATCTGCTCAGCGTTGGACAAATGTGTGATCAAGGACACACAATTATTCAACTCCACAAAATGTGAAATCAAGAAAGGCGTGTTTGGTGAAATTCTAGCTACAACAAGTCAAGCTCCAAACGACATATATGTTCTAGATGAAGTGACTAAAGCATGTCTAATAGCTAAAGAGGATGATACAATAATTGGTAGCAATGATGATTGACTAAGTAAGAAGTTTGCTACAAAGGTGCAAAGTGATTTCGAGATGTCTTTACTTGGTGAGCTGACATACTTCTTAGGGCTTCAAATATCTCAGCAAGAGAAAGGAATATTTATATGTCAAGCCAAGTACATCAAGGAAATTCTCAAGAAATTTAAAATGGAATATTGCAAACCCATCCTTACTCCAATTGTAACAGGTTGCAAATTGAGTATAGACGACTCATCTAAGGATGTGGATCAAAGTTTGTACAGATCTATGATTAGTAGTCTTCTATATGTAACAGCCTCCTGACCAAATGTTATGAAAGCATTTGGACAAGTAGAAAGATTCCAAGCAGCACCAAAAGAATCACATATTAAATATTCACCAACATTGGAAAATCTTCGCCAGAAGCTTGGGATTATCCCAAGTTCTCGTTAGATTTTCCTTTTTCAGAATATAAAGGGGGAGTGGAAGTAGATTACAGGTTTGCAGGATGGTTGTGTGTCAGGGGGAGTGGAAGTGTGTACAGTTCTGTAGGATGGTTGTGTTTCAGGGGGAGTTACCCTTTGCCATTGATGTCAAAGGGGGAGATAATGTTGTAGGAAGAGGTGTCATGATCACGGGGGGAGTACTTGTGTTTCCATTAATGCCAAAGGGGGAGATTGTTGATCAGCGGTTGTCATTGATGTCAACCCAAGCAGCACCAGGGGCTAACCCAATATTTCATGGGAATTTTGACCTAACAAATTAATATATTCTGGGTAAATAATGATTTTGATGGTTTCTACTTGTCAAGATGTTTCCGTTGATATATCGCACGCCATGTAATTCTTCACGGTTTGAGAGATATTCATGTTTGAAGTTTGTACCCCCAGTTAGTGGGGTAAAACCCCATGGGGTTGGGGAATGGGTCATTGAAAAGTCATAATTAATATTTTTTAAGCTCCTAAAATACTTCTCACGTTCACTTGTTGAAGTCCCTCTCAACTTAAGCATTTATATAAATTGTGATCTTCATTTCCTCCTTAGGCAAGGGATTCGGCCATCTGAAACAGGTCATCGTGGAATTTTCACTCTAAATTTTTTTCTATGAAGGTTCAGAAGCTGAAATGTTTATGAGGCAAAGCCAAAATCCTGAGGAAGCTACTGTAAAAATTTTAGATCAAGGTGCGCAATAGTTTTGGAGATATGATCTGTGGAAGTCAGGGTTTTTGAAGGTTCCTGAAATTCATCTCAAAGAAATGACCTTGGTAAATTCGTCATAACTCTCTATCTGAGTATCGGATTGGAATTCTGTAAAAAGTGGAAGATAGTGTACAGTCTGTAATATTCTCTCTGACAATTTCAAAGCCAAAGGAAGAAACAATGACATGTGGCATGTCGTACAAGTGCGCTCTACTGAAACAGTCCATAACTAAGGCATTGTGAGAGATTGGATATAAATCTCTCTTGAAGAATCCAAATTGAGTTAGACCTGTGGCATTGGAAAGATGAATAAGAGGAATACTACAGAACCGAAAATCAGATATTGAGGATTTGAAATAACAGAGATATACCAGATTCAATATCGATCTCCTAGAAGGCAACAAAAAGCTAGATCATGTGTTTTCAAGGGTTGCAAAGGACCAGACTTTCTATGGCAGAAAAGAAAAGCAAGGTGCAACAGAAGGTAGCATGACAAGAGAAGCAACCAAGGTGCATAAAAGCAGCAAGAAGTTCATCATATGAAGTCTTCAAGTGGGTAGTACTGCATACAATCATTGTAAAGGTATCATTGTACTAAGTCATTGTAAATACATTATTGTAAAAATTGTTCTAGTGTCTATCTGCCAAGGGTTGAAGAGGCAGTGTTGGGAGGTCTAGGATCATCATTAGGTGGTTGTGTCAAAGTTGGGGTTATGGTCTAGTATATATTCTTCTTCTACATCATTCTATATCATTGTAAAGTGGACCATTTTCCCTGATACAAGAGTCCATTCTTATTTTATTCTTCTATAGGGTGGTAGGGCTAGGGTGAGTTGTAGCTCATTGGGTGTTGGGGCATCCATTCAGTTGACTACTGAAGAATCTCGGGCATTAGAGCATCCATCCAGTGGGAGCTGGAGAAGAATTATTTTCTAGATTCTAGGAAGTTGGAGCTTTATTTTCAATTGGAGTTGAATATTAAAGAATTATTAGAAAAGCATTAGGTTGTTTTTGTCCCAGAGTGGGTTTCCACCTTAAAAATTGTGTGCATTTTTGTTCCTCTTGTTTGCTGTTATTTTTGTACAAAAACTGTTAATAATTGAATATTAACTAATGCTCTAATTTAAAGGAATACTGATTCACCCCCCCTCTCAGTATTTCCAACAATTCCCTCGCAATCGATTTAAAAATCGTAGAATAATTATTGTTCGATGCTACTTGCCTTTGCGGATTAAATTGTTCTTTCAACATAGTAAGGTGTCCAATTGTTGATTAATGTCAATTAGTCAGTTTGCAAAGAGAATTCCATTGCAAAATTATATAAGTAATTGTTGTTCCATTCATTTATATTGTTGTTCAACTCATTAAGAATGTTGTTCAATTCATTTAGATTGTTGTTCAGTTCATTAAGATTGTTGTTAAAACTATCATTCTGTTGTTCAATCATAGGTTTCTCTTTTCTAAACTAGACAAAATAATTAGCTACAATTTACCAATTTGATTGAATTCAGAAGATTAGATAATACTTTGTCATAAGTAACATAGAGTAGCTATCAGTCGATCTCACTTGCATATATTGTGCTTACAATCTTGAAATAAGAAGACTCACCTCGGGTTGAAAATTAAATTAGAAGCACTAAGGTTTCCTATAATAAGCCACCTCTGTGAGACCAACATTTTTGGCGTCGTTTCTGAGGAGAGTGTTAAGAGTGATATCCTTTATTCATCTTTCTCCATTGCTGTGAAGAATTGGCTATTAAAAACGAGAGGTAAGAACCTGCGTACCGATAAGAAAAATGCTTGCTCTCTGGCCCGCTTCTGTGAAAAATTGTACAAGATCAGTAAAATAGGTGCTCTTGTTCTATGAGTAGGAAGAAAAAGATAGAAACAATTCGAAATAACTCTAAAAAATCCTCACAATCCCAAGGACCTGTGATCCTTAGAAGAAAAAAATATATAGACGAAATCATTAAGAAAGCTGAATCTTAGGCATCCATATGACCCAGAACTATTCAAAGTCCTACCACACTCCCTCAGGTGGTAGCCTTGCCATCTATAGCCCATGCCGAGATTCACTATGAAATAGAAGGATCTGAGTGAAGCCTTCATACTGCCGATCATATAGGCGCTGACCCTTCGAGAGAGGGAGGTTCTTGCAATTTACAAGAAGGGGAAGGAGAAACTAGTGGTGTAATTTGAATAGAAGCTCCAGAGCCTAAATCCCCTGAAATATTGGTCAAGACAGAGGTACTCAGGATCCCAGATCAGGGAAGCGCTGTAAAGCCTCCACCGCATTTGCCTCCCAAGCCTACCAGAATTACTCCTCCAGAAAAAGAAATTCCCGAAGATTTCTCGTACCTCTTTGATCAAATGGAAAATAATCAAAATCAAAATCAGAGGTAGACATCAACATTGGAATGCCTGATTGTTGATCATGCTGCAAACACCCCTATGAAAGCCATTCCCTTGCACAAAATTCTCACCTTCCATGGTTTGACCATGGAAGATCCCGATGCATTCCTATTTGAATTTGATGTCTTATGTAGGGGGTATGACTACACCACTAATCCTCAGAAACTGAAACTATTTCCCTCTACCTTAAAGGGAACAACACTACGCTGGTTCATGGGACTAGGTGGGGGAACAATCAATAGTTGGGACCAGATGAATAACATTTTCCTTAAAAAATATCAAGACTACTGCCGAACCCGAGATCTAAAAGATGGAATCTTCAATATGTCTGCAAAAGACAATGAAACATTAGAAGAGTATGTAGAAATATTTCAATACAGTTTACAAAGGTCTCCATATACCACACTATCCAAGGACATCTTAAAATCCACGATGATTAAAGGAATGAAGGAAGAATGGGTTTAAACGTTTAACATAATGGAAAAAGCGGACATTTACCAGGAAGAATATGATGAGATTATTTCCCTGTGTATTAGATGCTCTCGAGGTAGTGCACGCAATCGGCCAAATGTTCTTGATTCTATAAAAAAAATATCTTAAGCAGTATAATGGCAATGTAACTAGAGCAGAGTTCGGAAATCTTTTGGAAGATTTCAAAACTAACATTTTGGGTACTTTGACAACACAACGCGATGTTTTACAAGCCAAGCAGAAACAAGCTATAGCAAAATAGAACTTGGCCATCCTTTTCCCATGATGTCAGAAGAAGCACAGCCAAAGGGAATGCCCTTTAGACATGGTTTAGAGTTGTGCCATATGCACTAAGGATCATACCACGGACCAATGTCCTTCACTCCCTGAGCTGAAAGCAGTTTACAAGGAAACAGAGGAAGAGACAGAACTAGTCTACCTAATGAATCAGCGTTGACAATGGCAGACATGACCGGGTATGCCACAAGACCTCCCTGAGTTCTTTTCTTCTTTTTAGTTTAACTAGAAAAACCATGCAGCAGCTTGGCAGAATCAAAATCCTTTTTCTACTTGGCCAAACCAGTCATTTCATATACCACCCTGGCCTACACAACCTTCATAAGGGAACAATTGGCCAAGTTTTCCTTGTTCTCCCCCTTATTGGCATAATTTTCCATATCAAACCTAGTGACCAAACCCTCCTCCTCAAAAAAATAATTGGAATTGGCAGCGACCCCTGGGAATGACCAACCTACCAATGGGGGAGGGAAATTAGAATCAACCCATGTTGCCAGCTCCATACCTAGTCCAGCATAACCCAAAGCCTGTCATATGCATTAGGGGAATTTTGAGGTCTAAAATGGGCCTCATAAGAAAAATGTACAACAAAAATAAACTTTATAACAACCAATAGGATTCAAGATGATGATGTCAACCATGGGGGATGATTCACCATTTTTAAATAAAAGGGTAAAAATATTAAAAAATAATAAAATAATAAAACTACTTTTTCAACTTGTATTTTCAACTTATCTCCCAAAATTTTTACTCAAATTTTGAGTGGGAGTACTCGTTGGATGAAAATTTTAATTCCTCATCCAAGGAGTACCCATGTTACATACTTTCGATGAACTCTACTACACGAAAAATGAGAAATACATAAAAAACGTGATTGTAATCACGTTTTTTTATGTATTTCTCATTTTTCGTGTAGTAGGACCCATCGAAAGTATGCAACATGGGTACTCCTTGAATGGGGAATTAAATTTCGCATCCAACGAGTACTCCCGCTCGAAATTTGAGTAAAAAATTTGGGAGATAAGTTGAAAATATGAGTTGAAAAAGTAGTTTTTCCATTTTTCCCTCTAAAATTTGATGATGTCATCAAATCTTATTTGATTTTTTCCACTATTATTTTATAATTTCCTTAGGAGGCCCATTTTAGACCTCAAAATTCCCCTGATGCCCCCAATTACTAGCCCAACCCAATCCTAATCCCAACAATAGACCGGTTCAACTAATTCATATCATAGAAAATCAAAATCCTAGCGTTGAGCAGAAGCAGTGCAATGAACTAAGGTTCAGATCAGGATGAACTATCTTACCAGTAGAAGCCACGACTCCACCTCAGTTCCAAACTGGAACTTCAATAGAACCTAGCCAAGAAAATATTATGGGGAAAAAGGTAGGAAAAGATAAAGAAACGATTGACCAATAGGGGCCTGAAGAGCTTAGGATGTCTCCACATCCATTCCCTGAAACGTTAACTCTGCCCAGACCGATACTCTCTCCAGACTTTGACATCCTAGGGGAGTTCAGAAACCTCTGCATCAAAATTCCTCTTCTCCAGGCCATCCAAGACATTCCCCTCTATGAAAAGATAATTAAAGAGCTATGTGGGAAAAAGAAAGTAAAGAAAACAAAGGCTGCACCCACCGTTCATGTGGTAGGGGCTCTATATGATTTGCTACTGGGTAGGGAACCATTCGTGAAATATGAAGACCCAGGAAATCCCATTGTGACTGTACAAATCTCTGGCCACTCATTTCCAAACACAATGGTCGACCTAGGGGTAACCATTAACATCCTAACTAAAGGGGCCTGCGAAAAAATGGGCATATCAACTCTAGAACCTACAACTACACTGTTGGAACTTGCTGACAGGTCCGTTATCAGAGCAGAAGGAATAGTGCAAGACATCCTAGTCTCTGTAGACTCATGCAAATATCCAGTTGATTTTTTAGTTATTAATCCAAAGAACGGGATGGACGGGCACCCATTGATTCTTGGGCAACCTTGGTTGGCCACAGTTGATGCTTACATAGGCTACCGAACATGCAACATCACTATCACTAGAGGAGATTCTATAAAAAATATCATTATTTATCTGCCTGCCAAACCAAGCTTACCCATAGTGAAAATTCACAAGCATCCATGTACATATTGGGAGCAAAACATTCGTTCACCTCTGACACTAGTGGAAGCTCTCGAATTTAAGGATCAAACTGAAGACGATATAATCAATAATTTTATGAGTCAACCACCCACATCTGGAAATTTAAAATTCCAGATGTTGAAAACAACCCTTGAAGACGAAGCTCAAGAGGATCCCGTGATAGACCTTGAGGATCAACATATTCCCACAATCGTTGTATATAACAGCATACCTATTGAGATTAAGCCAGGAAAGGTTCTGAATATTAATGGAAATTTGGATGATGACCAACAACAAAAGCTCAAAAAAGTCCTTTGGAAGTATCAAGGGGCATTTTCTTAGGATTACCCAGACATGAAGGGTTTAGTCCCTCAGCTATGCACTCATCACATTTATACCGATAAGGAAATTTGTCCCATTATACAACCTCAACGAAGGCTAAACCCAAACTTAAAAGAGATTGTAAAAGAGGAGCTACAAAAGCTATTAGATGTAAATTTCATTTATCCTATTTCAGACAGCAAATGGGCCTCCCCTCTGGTAGTCATCCCTAAAATAATTGGGAATGGAGAATCTGCGTGGATTATAGAGAATTGAATAAAGCAACATAGAAATACAACTTCCCCCTCCCCTTCATTGACCAAGTCCTAGACACATTGGCATGGAAATGGTTCTTTTCCTTCCTCGACGGGTTCAGTGGTTACAATAAAATCTATATAGCCCCTGAGGATCAGGATAAGACAACCTTTACCTGCCCATGGATACTTTTGCTTATATATTTTTACCATTTGGGTTATGTCATTCCCTAGTGACATTTCAGAGAGCCATAATCAGCATTTTTTCTGACATAATAAATGAGGGGCTTGAAATCTATATGGATGACTTCACACCATATGGGGAGGATTTTGACCAAGCTTTAGAAATGCTAGAAAAGGTGTTGGAGTGATGTATTGCTACTAGGTTATGTCTAAGCAATGAAAAATATCACATGATGATGACTGAGGGAGTGATCCTAGGTCACTACATTTATGCAGCAGGAATATAGGTAGATCTGACTAAGATAGAGGTAATCCTTCTTTTAGCTACACCCTGTACACAGACAGAGGTACGCAGTTTTTTGCGATATGCAGGATTATAAAGAATTTCTCATAAATAGCCACAACTTTGTATGCATTAACTTGAAATGTTGAATTCCCTTAGACTGATAAATGTGACACCGCTTTTACAGATTTTAAGAAACTGGTCTCGACAACACCAATTCTACAAGGGCCTAACTGGAAACTGCCGTTTCACATCTCTTCAGATGCATCCAACACAGTAATAGGGGAAATCCTTGGCCAAGAAGAAGACAGAAAACCTTATGCCATTTATTATATCAACAAAAACCTCACTCCTGCCGAATTAAATTATAGAGTGACTGAAAAGGAGTTCCTAGCTATTATTTATGCTATTAATAAATTTAGGCACTATATAACTGGCTATCAAGTACTCCTGTATATTGATCACTCTGCCATTAGATATTTAGCCAATAAACCAATAATGAATGGGATAATAACTCGTTGGTTCTTGTTATTGCAGGAATTTGATATAACAATCAAAGATCATCCAGTAAAAGAAAATGTAGTCGCAGACTTCTTGTCTAGGTTTCCAAAAATAGATGACATGCTAGCAATTGATGATCAGTTCCCTAATGAACATCTGTTTTTTGTAGCAGTAAAAAAACCATGGTATGCAGATGTGGAAAATTTCTTGGCAGTAGGAAAGCTTCCCAGACATTTAACATCAAGAGAATGGAAACTGATTGTACAATGTAGTGCAATATTATCCTGGATTATTGGATACCTCTTCCATAGAGGGGCCGACATGCACATACGCAGATGCATAAGAGAGGACAAAATCTATGACATCTTACGAGCTTGTCACGATGAACCTTATGGTGGCCATTTCGCAGAATGCAGAATGGGGAATAAAGTGTTACAATTAGGCTATTATTGGCCTAGAATTTTCAAAGACAAAAAAAAATATGTCCAAGCTTGTGATAACTGCCAAAGAATGGGCCGCCCAGGCCAAGCTGATGAAATGCTGCTACAACCACAATTGGTGGTTGTTAGTATGAATCCTTCGTCGAAGTGTACGAAAAAGGACCACTTTAGCTACGCATAACTAATAGCCCTAACAACAAAAGTGGCTGCCAATATCTTCAGATCTGCGGTTAGTTGAACATAAAAGAGCTACAAAAACCAGATCTATGCATGGAAAGACATTAAGAAGAAAAAATAAGGGTTTGCTCCATATACCAATAGACAAGACAAGAACAATTTTTGAAAGAATTTTTATATTAATGGGGCACTTGGGAGGAAAACAAGAAGGTGTATCCAATTCTCCTCAGTGGGATGGATTCTTGGAAGTCCTCAGCACTTCAGATCTAAGATTTCTCTCTCTTGTTGGTGTAGAAGACCTACACAAAGAATGGAACTCAAAGGGAGCTCACACAGCAAATGGCAGAAAATGGTGACCAAGTGTATAGACCCAGAGTGATCTAATAGGCAACAAAAGGTGGAGAATGGTAGGAAAAACCCTCCTATTTATAACAAAATATTGGGTCATTCTAGATCTTGGTGCATGGGTTAACCAGATCTAGATCCACTTTTTATGGAATATTTTATTATATTTGTTGAAGGGAAAAGGTATTTGACTTGGGTCAAATCCCTTAATTTGTCAAAAATAAATAAATAAATGATTTATTTATCTTTTTAAGGAAGCGGTTAGAAGATAATCAAATAAATAATGATTTATTTAATTATTTAAGGAGGTGGTTGAAAGATAATTAAATAAGTAGTGATTTATTTAATTATTTGTGGGTGATTTGGTCATATTTAACAAGGAATATCATCTAAATAAGGTTTAAATGATTATTCCTAGAAATAATAAGATAAATAAAGGTTTATCTAATTAATTTCTTTGATTTTGGGTTAAACATGACTGGGAATAATAATTAAATTATGTTTTAATTAATTATTCCATTAGGAAAATCAAACAAATATAGGTTTGTTTAATATTTCCTTTTGGGGTTTCCTGTTTTAACATAGTGAAAGCAGTTTTACTTAGGGTAAAACTGGTCTTACATGGTGTACTTGGGTCCATCTAATGATAATAGGTTAGATGACCAAAAAATGGTGTAACAGTGGTAGAACCATTTGAACGATGGGCATTGGACTTAGTTGGACCATTCAACCCACCATCAAATGAGAAAGTCTACATGTTGGTTTCCATAGATTATGTAACCAAATCGGTAGAAGCAGTGGCCTTGTCAAGAGCCACGGAAGAATCGATGATTAATTTTATTTTTGAGTTGTTCGTGCGATACAGTTTACCACGGGAAGTGATAACCGATGGGGGGAACAATTCATAGGTAATAAAATTGTAGCCACCCTAAGGAATCACCGTATCATCCATAGAATTATGTCTCCTTACCACCCGAAGGAAAATGGGTAGGTCAAAAGCACCAACAAAGTCCTGGAGGCAATCCTTACCAAAATTGTATCAGCACATCGTCGGGACTAGACCACTAGATTACTAGAAGCCTTATGGGCTTATCGCACTACCTGGAAAAACACCACTGGATGTTCACCATATCAGCTAGTATTTGGGAGAGAACCTATATTTCCTATTAAATTCGAAATCAAAACTCTAAGGACAGCCCAAGAGGTGGGGTTGGACTTAACAGAAGCCCAAGCTAGAACACTCCAACAAATAAATGAATTAGATGAAATACAACTACTAGCCCTGCAATGCACAGTGATAATCCAACAACAGAGAGCTAAGTGAAATGAAAACCTTATCAAGAAGAAGGTATTTCAAAAAGGAGATTGGGCACTCCTCTCTAACTCCAGATTCCAATATTATCCAAGAAAACTACAAACAAGGTGGCTCAATCCATACGAGATTCAGGAAGTACACAACAATGGCACACTCACCTTGACCACCATAGATGGGTCAGGTTCAAAATTTTGATTCAACGAGCACATAGTATGCCTCTATCACAAACCTCTCACAAAATAATCTTTTTCCCAACAGGTACAAAACGACCCCACCATCCAAGTTGTGGCACAAGGGGGTGATAACCCCACAAACTCAAGTACATGAGAAGTTTGCTACCATCATTTGTAAATAATGTATATAAATTCCTTACCTTGTTGTACATTCTTCATACTCAATTTTTTTCTCCTTTCATCCTCTTGTGAGTTGCGATTTTATTTTTCTCGTTGTTCAATACTCGAACAGTTGTTGTTTAGTCATTGAACAGTTGTTGTTCAACCAGATTGAATAGCCGTGTTTTTGCATTTTTATTTTTCTCGTTGTTCAATCCCAAAATGGTTGTTTTTCAATCCAATTGAACAGATGATATTCAATTATATCAAATAGCCATAAGTTGTGTTTTTTCTCGTTGTTCAATTATCGAACGACTGATGTTCAATCGTCAAACAGCTGATGTTCAATTCGATTGAACAGCCGTGTTTTTACATTTTTATTTCTCTCACTGTTCAATTCTCAAACGACTGTTGTTCAATCATCGAAAGACTGCTATTCAATTGGATGGAACAATCATATTTTTACGTTTTTATTTTTCTCACTATTCAATCCTCGAATGGTTGTTGTTCAATCGTCGAACGGCTGCTGTAAAACCAGATTGAACAGCAATGTTTTTGCATTTTTATTTTTTTATTCTCGCTGTTCAATCCCTGAATGGCTGCTATTCAATCCAATTGAAAAATTGTTGTTCAATCAGGTCGAACAGCCGTGAGTCACATTTTTCTCATTGTTCAATGCTTGAATGGTTGTTGTTCAATCCTCGAACAACTGTTGTTCGACCGAATTGAAAAACCATATTTTGCATTTTTATTTCTCCTTGTCGTTCAAACTCTTCAAATGGATGCTCGTCAATCCTATTGAACAGATGTTGTTCAAATTGAACAACCTTGTTTTTACATCCTATTATTCCCCTTATCCAACACCCTTTCCCTAATCTACACCCGAGCTATAAAAGGCATCTTTGAGTAGGGAATGGCAATTGAAGAAGTGAGAGAAATAGTAAAATTACCAATATGGTGATCCTTTGGCACTATAATCCTTAAACAGGAAGCTGACATTGTATATACATGAAATGAAAGGCTAAGTCCTCCCCAGTTCAAATATGTTATCATACAATATGTGACGTTATGATGATATATCTTTCTGCACTGTTCGAGTAGTATTTTCCTCTAATACGAAGAAATGGGAATAAGGGGTATTAATTGTATTGGAATTCTTTTACTTCTCTCACCATCCCTAACTCTTAAGGATTTAATGAGCCTCCCTTCATGTATAGAAAGAAACTATTATGCTTTCATGAAAATTTTCAAGATAGGATAGGGGGTCTCATCACGAGCTAACCTACCATGATCATAGGGATATAACAAGTGGCATGCCCACAATGGCCACCACACTAGGGTAATTACCTTCTCATCTGCTTGAAGGACAGGAGGTCTCACCAGGAGTTGGCCTGATCACTCTATTACAATCCTATTGAATTGCACTATGACAATCTGGCTACCACACCAGCACAGTGACCTCCTTATAAATCAAATGTTATGATTAAAAAAGAAGTATTGTGCTTACATGCAAATTTTCAAGAGAGGATAGGGGGTCTCATCACGAGCCAACCTACCATGTTCATAAGAGATTAACAAGTGACATACCCACAATGGCCACCACACCAGGGTAGTGACCTTCTCATTTGTTTGAAGGACAAGAGGTCTCATCAGGAGCCGGCCTGATCACTTTGCTACAACTCTAGTGAGTGGAACTATGGTTATCTGGCTATCATACCAACATGGTGATCTCTCCACAAAATTGGCAGAATAACTATTTTTACATAAGGATCCTAGCTCATTCTTTTGGGTTAAAATAGAAACCCTATCGAGGCTATGAACGATTGCTGGCAGTAGTGGCTCTGCTTATGGTATGAAAGTATGTTTCATCAATAACCAATTGCTCATATATATACTTTATCTTCCATTCTTCTTCCATAAGCTATTACTCAAATTAGTGATAATTATAATCTACCACATGAATAACTAACAGAGATATGCTTACATATTTGAACCCGGGGATGACAAAACCAATCATTACCTGTCTCAGTCTTGCTTCAATCATACCTTTTCATTGAAGAAGGACATCATATCATAATAATATTTATATTGTTCCCTCTCCCTTTCCAGTCACTTCCGCACAAGATGAAATTATGGAAAAACTTCCAAATCTGACCTTTATACTGCGTATGCTCGTAATTGCTCAACCCCCTAAAACTTGAAAGCCACAACCTTCTCCTTCACGTACAGGTTATTATTATCAAATTCTAAAATTCCCCATTCTCATTCATGATTGGCCAAATCCCTCTTGTACTTGAGGACGTGGTTGCCTTTAATTCAATGGAGGGGGTGTAATTAGTCTTAAATTGGCAAGCATGCGAAATTTCTACATAAATCCCATTAGATACATTGACAAGACCAGAGGAACATTGCAATTAAGGCATAAAGTTACCTGCGCAGAACCACAATCTCTCTTTCACCTGCATATAGCATTCATTCGAAGAAACAGAGCTGATAGACAATACAATCGGAGGAAGAGGCCCAGGAAAACATACCAGCTATGGGAGGAAATTCCCTTCGGAACGAGCCTGCAAACTTTCCAATTTCAGATGCAGCTAGCGCCATCCTCCAGCAAGCCAACTGGCTGAAATATGTACACCGATTACAAGGATTTGATATGGAAATTTCGATTGAGCTTCTGCAAAATATACAAGAATGTCAGACTAGAATCAAGGGTCAAATTATACCAGTCACAGAGGAAATTATTGTTGGAGTCTCCGAAATACTAGCAGAAGGAGAAATATGGACAGAGAGACATCTCCTCCTACGAGAGGCAGTAACATCATATTAGGATCTAGAGGAGCCATTGGAGTGAAAAGGGAAAGGGATTAACCATACCTCTCTACACCAACGATGGCAGGAACTGACGACATTCATCCAAAGGTTCATTACATGTGACAGACGTCAAGATGTGGTAAAACCTCATCAGCTTAAACTTTTAGCTGTACTTAAGCAAAATATTTAAGTTAACTTGCCTGCTTTCTTAAATTATATATTACATGACACTGTTTTTCGATTAAGAAGAGCCAAAAATCCCCAAGCAGTAGTCAATCACCACGGGCTAATTAAACTAGTCATCATACATGAGTTGGATAAGCAGTAGATAGCCTGGGACAATTTTTTTAACCCTGCTGCATAGGTACCTGAAATAAACCCTGGCGAAACCGAAATTGAGCTTCCTAGGGTAAACATACCTAGAAGAAAAAGGACCCAAACTACAACCTCAAAACCAGGCAGACAAAAATAGTCCAAAACACTTCAAGGAACCACAGACCTCATAGAGGAGGCAAGACCATCCCGTCCTCTACCCTCAAGCCCTAAAAACGCACTCTTGCAAGACTTCAAGGAAGAAATGGCTTGAGTCCTAGAAAAAATGAGGGTAGACTACGAATCTAGAAACCTATCGAAAGCAGAAGAGCAATAGGAACCCATAGATAAGTTTGCCACTGCCAGCAGTTCTGGCGACACTGAAGTCCTATGCTACCAAGAGGAATCACAGGATGGTGGGGCTCTTTCTCCTCTTGAGAATTATGAGGTGAATAACGAAGGATAGGCAGAGGGGAGAACG
Organism: Pinus albicaulis; assembly: GCA_034641835.2. Classification (NCBI taxonomy): domain Eukaryota; kingdom Viridiplantae; phylum Streptophyta; class Pinopsida; order Pinales; family Pinaceae; genus Pinus; species Pinus albicaulis. Next base: position 412,311,984 of record CM076581.1, on the reverse strand, counting down.
GAATCAAAAAATCAGTCGGGTGACACAGTCCCTCTGGAGCAAAACATAAGCATAGAAACAGTCCCGTTAACACTGGGAGGTAGCACTTCCCCACCCTGTTGAGACCCTGATCAAGAAGTAATATCTAAATATCAAATAAGAAACACCATCACAGGCAACCCTGAGGTCGACAACACCATTCCTGAAAATGGGAATACCGCTCCTCCACCACCTGTTGAAATCAGGTCAGGTGAGAATTCAGCTGAAAAGAATATTAAGAAACCAAGCAAGGCTTACAAAAGATTAAAGAAAATGGTGAAATATCTAATAAAACAACTGAAGGGGGAAAGAAGGACCCGAAAGCCAAAGAAGGAAACCACCACCACAGGAACTCAAACAGAATTAGTCGCCAACTTGATAAACACTGTTGAAGCCGAGATGCACACTGACTTAGCTGACATCGTTGATGCTGAGATGCAAACTGACTTGGTAGCTACTACAAAGGCTGAGGTGCAGACCAACTTAACCGATATTGCTGAGACTGGGATACAAACTGACCAATCAGGTACTACTCAGGCCAAAATTCAGACAGAACTAGCAAACACCATTGAAGCTTCTACACAAACTGAGCAAAAAACTATGTAAGAGAAGGAGACCCAAACAAAGGAAGCCCCTGCCTATGCCCACCTGGTAGAGAAAGCTTTTAATCAGAAAGTACACAATGAATTGGTGCAAAAACAACATGAGCTAGTACTATGTAGGAAGGAGATGGTGCTAGCACAAGAATACCAAGCACTACTAAATAAATTCATAGACCTCTCCTCCATAGAAGATGAGACATTTTCCCAGCTTAGAGAGGAACAAGAAAAGGTAAAAAGGGCACAAGAGCAGGTGGAGCAAGCCAAGAAACAAATCACTACAATTTTTTCTCCATATAATGATGCATTATCATGCAGGGAACCGACCACCAACTATGCCTTGTTATTAACAAAACGATATTTACTGCTGAAGGTCAAGGCCGTTAGGGCAGGAAAGTCCACAACTTTCAGAACCATAGAAGAGTTTTTCCACTACTGTAATGGTCAAGATGAATAGGTCCAACGCCTTCTATGTGAACTTTACATGCACAATTTCTTTCTGGAAGAGGACACAGACATCAATCTTAGCCCCTTTATAGGAGATGTTCAGCTCCAGGACTTCCTCTCATTCACCAAGAACTAGATTAAGTGGGCCAAGGCCTATAACATATTCCAAAAGAGAGAACATGGCCTAGACTTGTGGGTCAAAGGAGAACCTACAAAACCCCTGCAGTTGTTTATCCAGCACAAGAACTTCATGCGAAGGCAAGGCATAAGGACTAGGCTGGGGCCCATCCATAAAGACATTATAGAAAATGGACATGAATACTTTGAAGACATTTCGGAAGAAGCCTTGGTAGTAGCTAAACAAATATGGATGGCCTCCATGAACAATGTAAATAATAGGGAGCCATTTGGCTACAAAATTTCAAGGTTGCTGCCTCCAGATTCCTCTCATACAATAACCTGGTCTTTAGCATGGGTCCTACATGGTTAGGATGTAGATATAGAAGCCCTCTTCTCTGGTATCCTCTTGAGGACTATAATCATAATTATGAGTTACCAGAAGGGCACGCAAGCACTGCCTTTGCAATAATGAGACAAAAATAGGGTTTCAGAGCATACATGGAAAAGGTCTACCCTGCCTACTCCCTAACGCAGTTTCATCTCAACCATCTGTTTGCATGAGGACATGCAATTAGGTAAGAAAGGGAGTATATGTTCGGCCGAAATTAAGGTATGTTTTCACCCTATAATTACTTCGAATTATAACACAGTCTTAGAAATTCTTCCTCATTTTGACAATAAAGAAAGAAACTATTTATGAAAAGTAGAGCAACTGGGCTAACGACAAAAAGGAACTTTTCTATAACAGAAATTTGACTTTTTATATCTCTGTATGCAGGAATGCAGAGTAGTTGGACCAATGGCAAATGAAATACAACAGATAGACATGAATGTATGGAATCTCAGTAACTCCCAGAAGCTAGCAGAAGGCGGAACGACATATTCAAGCTCAAGGCTCAAACTACAGCCACGTGTAGCAAGCTGTCGTTTGGAAAATACTATCTCATTGCATGAAAATGCCTTTAAAAGGGCCAGGGAAAAACTAGATAGGGAGTCGAATATGAATTTTCCTTCTGTAATCAACGCATCAGGAGAGAGCTGTCAAATTGGATTCCTATATTATCCTTTTATTTAATAAATATTTTTGATGTTTTGAACAATTATCTTATGATATTTTCATTGCATTAAAGCTTTTGGTGGTCTGGGCCCAACCCCTAGGAGTTTCCTCGCCAATTTTTGTGTTGTGTGTTAGTTACAGAATCAATGTCTTGTTATTTGATGTGGTTGTAAAATACTTTTCTACTCAATAAAGTTACATTTTTTCTTCCTTTGGAATAGTTTAGTATTTGTGCTTCCTTATTTAGAGTAGTCGCATTCGCATCTTCTGGTTTATAATAGTGCTTCACCGCTGTTACATGTTTCCATTTTATTTCAATGCCCTTGCAATCAATTTACAAATCGTAGAATAATTACTGTTCGATGCTACTTGTCTTTGCGGATTAAATTGTTCTTTCAGCATAGTAAGGAGTCCAATTTTTTATTAATGTCAATTAGTCAGTTTACAAAGAGAATTCCATTGCAAAAGTATATAAGTAATTGTTGTTCCATTAGTTTAGATTTTTGTTCAGCTCATTAAAAATGTTATTCAATTCATTTAGATTTTGTTCTGTTCATTGAGATTGTTGTTCAAACTGTCATTCTGTTGTTCAATCATAGGTTTCTCTTTTCTAAACTAGACATAATACTTAGTTACAGTTTACCGAGTTTATTGAATTTAGAATATTAGATAATCCTCTGTCATAAGTAACATAGAGTAACTATCATTCGACCTCACTTGCATATATTGTGCTTACACTCTTGAAATAAGAAGACTTACCTCGGGTTGACAATTAAATGAGAAGCACTAAGGTTGCCTATAATAAGCCACCACTTTGAGACCAACAATGACGTGTAGCGACACTTGTCGATAGTGTGACAGAATTGGAGACAATCGTCGGTATTGCGACAGTTGCGACGTGTTGACCAAAACGCATTTTATTTAAAATAATATAAATTTTCACTAAATCAAATTTTTTGTGTAAAATAATATAAATTTTGGGAGAAAATATTAATGGTTTAAATTTTTTGAAATGAAAATAAAAAATAAATTTTAAATATATATAAATTAAAAAGAAAAGGTATTTGTTAAAACAAATATAATTAATTTTAACTATTTCCAAAGTTACAATTTAAATTACTAAAAACAAATTTAATAAATATTACTAAATTTGATTAAGAAGCTTATAATAAATATTAGAAAAACTTTAGGAAAATATTATATTATAAATATAAGTTGGATGTTGGAAATATTCCTTAACAACCAAACATCTTGGAGAACTTTCTATTTTTAAAGTTGTGGTGATTTTTTATATAGAGATTTGTGAATAAGCTTTAGATCATTTTCAAATGTATATAAAAAAAGAGAAGTATAAAAACTAAACATCTTGGACAACTTTCTATTTTCAAAGTTGTGGTGAATTTTTAAATAAACATTTGTGAATGGACTTTAAATCCTTTAATATAATTTTCACATGTATATAGGAAAAGAGAAGTATAAACTCCTAATATCACTTGCACAAAATAATTTCATATTGAAGATTATATATTTGTATTAAAACGGAATATTAAATATAATATTTCAACCATTTTACTAATGTTTACCTAAATTTGATTTCAGATTTGTTAATTAAACTTATCCATACTATATACTATATACAAGTACATAGCATGCAATATAAATCTAAAATAAAATTTAATATTTTTCTCTATAATTTACAATTTAAAAAAAAAAATATTATAATAAAAAATTACTATTATAACACCATTTTTAAATAGATACCAATCAAGATTTATCTCTTTAAATGATATTGTTGGTAAAATGTGAAAATATAGAATTTTTTCCATTAAATATGTTATGATCTAAACACACAATTAAACTTTTCACCAAAGTTCAAAAATGGCATATAGATTGCACATGTGATAAACCAAAATCCACATGTACAAAGATGAAATAATATCCTGAAACCAATGCAAATAGATGAAATGTTGTGATGGAAACTATAGCAATAGATGAATTAATATCTGGAAAATTATCAAAACACATCATTAAAATTTTAGCAATAGATGAATTAATATGTGGAAAATTATTAAAACACACCATTAAACTTTTGACCAAAGTTCAATAATGACATATAGATTGCACATGTGATAAACCAAAATCCACATGTACAAATATGAACTAATATGACGAAACCAATGCGAATAGATAAAAAATTGTCATGGAAACTATCACAATAGATGAACTCATCTATGGAAAATCATAGAATTTTTTGTCAACATTTCTTTTTTTGTAAATCATTGAAAGCAAAAATTAAATCATTAAATGGTAAACTTTCTTATTCCATTATGATTTTCCATTTTTTTTTGTATTTTTTTACTTTCTCTTTCCCATTTTCTAAGCTTTTCAAGTCTTTGAAAGGAAAAATGAAATTAGAAAATGGTAAACTTTCTTATTCCAATACTATTTTTTATTTTATTTTCTATTTTTTTACTTTCCCTTTCCCATTTTCTAAGATTTTTTCCCTTTCCCATTTTCTAAGTTTTTTAATTATTTGGAAGCAAAAATGAAATTAGAAAATGGTAAACTTTCTTATTCCATTATGATTTTTCATTTTCATTTCTATTTTTCTACTTTTCCTTTCTCATTTTCTAAGCTTTTTTTAAAGAAAAAATGAAATTAAAAAATGGTAAATTTTCTTATTCCATTATAATTTTCCATTTTCTTTTGTATTTTCTTACCTTTTATGTGTAAATATTTCCATTAATATCATCTATTATTTAATATTTCTAACCCTCTCAGCAATATTATGCATTCCAATACTTTCATGTGCTTTAATTACCATGACCATGCAAAGTTATTTAAGATCAACAACCCTTTAAGATATAAGAGCATATCATTCGGTGCAGGTTGCAATATGTGTCATAAAATTTTTGTTTTAGCTTCTCAGCAAAGGCCTCTTGAACTTAAGGACTTGGCCTTCTAGCCATTCTCTGCCTTCAATAGCTCTCCCTCTCTAGCCTTCTGCTCAAACTTTCTATTACCCTCTCCTATATTCATGCATGTCATCCCTTTAGCCTTTTTGCAAGATTCAAAGAATAGTAGTGGAGATGGTGTTCTTCGAAGAAAACATTAGAGGTGGAAAAAAAATTGAAGAGGGTGAAAGGGGTGATGGTAAAATTTATTTCCCTTGCAAAAAATGTTGTATGAGAAATAATGTTAGAGTTTTAATAGCAATGGAAAAAATGCATTGTAGGAAATATGGGCACATTAATGGTGGATCGAATGACTATCATCCCATGGTAATTAAATATCTATATTCATTATCTATCTTCATTTTGATTATATAGTAAAATTTTATATTATTTTAATATTTGTTATATACGCACTAATGTTTAATGATTGTTTGTAATTTTCATAAAAGCACATTTGTCGCCCAAATTTTTGCAGAACCAGCTTCCACAGCTAAATAGTAGTAGATTAGAGGATGTTGCGCCAGTAGAAGAGAATATTGCAGAAAATATTAGTATTGGAAATGATGTTGTACAAGGTGAAGAACATGAAGCGAATGATGAAGATGATTTTAATGATCCCATGGAGGTAGATGATGACAATAATGAGAGAGTTCACATTAATGATGGGACAAATCAAATGATCCAAGACTTGTATGGTGAGTCAGATGATGATGGTGGAGATAGTGATGGTATTTATGATGTACCTCTAATTGAAACGTCAAATGAATGACTTTTTGAACACTCAAATGCAAATCTTCTCTCTACTACGTTGTTGCTGGTGAACTTAAAGGTTATGAATAATTTGTCGAACAGATGTATGACACAGATCCTAAGGTATGAAATATGTATATATGATCACATATATGTAAATTTTGATTATTTTCCCTTTTTTTAGTTGTAATAAATGTGTAAAATAATAATTCAATACTTATATATGATTAATAATCTTTACGTTAACTAGTTTTTGTTTATGTTGTAGATTGTTCGGTGAATTTTGGTTACCATCACCAAACACTTTACCTTGAACATATCGAGATCTACGTGCTATTATAAAAGACTTTGGAATGGAATAAAACACTATAGATTCATGTCCTAAAGATGATATTATAAATTACGGAGAACATGCGTCAAAAATAGAATGTACGAAATGTGGTGCCAGTAGATATCGAATAGATAAACTAACAAAAAAGTGCCTCAAAAGGTTCTTCATCATATTCCCATAATTCCACGTTTGCAGCGAATGTTCAGGAGTAAGAGCATAGCATACTTTATGGATTACCATTCAAAGTGTTGGAACACCTAATCCTACATGGGTAGGTGTGGAATGCGAAAAGTCACAATGGAGTCCAAGTGACCTTGGAATATGAAACCAAGAGTCACACCATTGTATTATAAATGTACATCATGTATAATGGAAAAAATAAGAAAGCCTCACGCTTATCCTTCATTGTGTGTTGAGTCTTGTGTGTGTGTGTTCATCCTTCTCATACACCATGTGTGTGCTTCAACATGGTGTTTAACATGGTATCAGAGCGGGTGATTGCTGGCCCTGATCCAAATTGAGTGAGCCATTTGTGTTTATGGCCTGTGCATATCTGCAAAAGTTCTTGGCATTTTTGCAGCATTTTAGAGAGTTTCTGCAGCAGTCCTTTTTTCCGCATTCATCAGTCAAATATTTTCTGCAGCATTCAGAAATCTGCTTTGAAAAGAAAAAGCATTCAGAAATTGGCAGCATTCCGGCATTGGTTTTGAAGAGAAGCAACATTGTGCATCTGAAGGTTTTCATTCTAATGTTTTCCTGCAATTTCTGCATTTTAATTTCTGCACCATTTTGGAGTTGCTGGAAAAGTGTTTAAAATGAGTTTATGGAAAATTCTGGGTTTTTCCTAGAAAGAATTCTGAGTTTTTTTACTGAAAATTTCTTCATCTCTACAATCTGCTGCTGAATTTTACTGTCTAAAAATTGCTTTGCATTCTCTGAGAAATTTCTGAAGTTTGTACCTGCAGTATACCTATTTTAAAGTCTCTATTTTACTGCTTTCTCTGCAAAATTCTTCAAGCCTTCCAACCCTCCTCTCTGCTGTTTTAATTTACAAAAAAATTAAAAAATAAAAAAATCTGGTCCTAGCCTTTCGGCCCCCTTACCTAGCCCTCATTCTCCATTTTGCAACAATCGACCTTCATCCCAGCCCGCTTGCACATCTCCCTCACTGCGTTGACCCCTCCCTACGCTACAACACTCTCCTTTCCACCACATTTTTTTTATACGCTCACGTCCTAGCTCTAACACTAAACCCCTCACCTCGAGCTCTCTCCCTATGCGCACACAACCCACTACTCCGCTTACCTCACGCCCTCTCACGCTATCCTCACAACCCTTCCCCCTCTCTGCATTAACCTGTCGCTCCCCGCCCTCCTTACCGTGATCCCTCACACCGCCCTCACTAAATCAAGGACTCCAACCTCACATACGCCCTCCCTAAACACCTACCCATCCCCCTCGCCATTCGCTCTACGTGCATCCCTGCCCTCCCTTTCATACCTCACGGCGCATATAATACTCCTCCTCTCCATTTAATACCACCCGCCCTCCCCTCTCCCATATACTATCCGCCCTCTCCCTCCCTTACGTATATACATTCCCATTTTAAATTTTTTTATTATTAAAACCTCTCCATTTAATTCATTCCCCTCCCTTCTCAATACATTCCCCTCCCTTTTTAATTTTCATATTTAATTTCATTTTAATATATGCCCGCCCCTCCTCTTTTAAATTTTTAATTTTTTTTAAAAAGATATGCCCCCTCCCCTATATAATACCCTATCTCCCCCTCCCAATTAAAATTACTCCCATTTTTAATTATTAATTCCCTTCCTTTTTTTAAATTTATTTTAAGCCCCCTTCCATTTCAAATAAATTTCCCATCCTTTTTTAAATTCCCCCTCTTTTTAATTAATCCCCTTCCCCTCCATTTTTAATTATTCCCATTAATCTATTTTTTAATTAATTTTAATTAATTAAAAAAAAAAAACAACAGAGAGAGAGACGAAAGAGAGACATGAATAGCAGAAAGGAAGAGGAAATGGCATAATGAGAAAATGATAAATTGCAGATTTGACATTTTATGATTTGTGGCATATATAAGAGGGTGATTTTCTGAAGAAATTGACATTTGAAGACAAGTTTACCATCATTGAAAACAACTCTTTGAAGGAAAATTCAGCTGCCTTAAAGGCCTCTTGCACAGTGTTTTCAGCTGCACATTTACAAAATATTTTTGCAGAAATATTGTATTGCATTGACATTGTCTTGTGAGTGGACATTGCTTATTCATAGTTGCAATCAATATTTGAGTTGTTGGAAAATTGTTGATATAAGTCATTGTTGATTTCCCTCCATCATTTGAGGAGCAGATTTTGTACTTTAAGAATTACTTGGAGTCATTTGTATTTGTTGTTGCATCACATTGTAAACGGGTGCATTTTCGGTTGAATCCGACACCCTTTCATTTTTGAGCCTAAGTTGTTGAAAATGGCTAAAATCAATGAGGCATTAGAGTTGTTGAGTAACCTCATTCATTCAAATGTTGATGATGTGATAAAAATGAGAAAGAATGCTCTTTGTAATATTCAGATTTGTTTGCAAGATGCACATGAAAAGATCGAGTTTTTGTGGTTCGAATCTCAGCTCCAACAAGACGAAATTCAGCAAAAGAGTCACCATTCTGAACCTGTTTCTATTCAGAGTATTGAGAAGGACTCTCATTAGAAGAAAGAAGGTAAAGTTGAAGATGATTCCCATTCAGTTCCGTGCACAAGAGTAGATGTACATGCAGATGCAGCAGTTCAACCTGCACTTTTCAAGCCCATCATCAGACCTTGGGAAGAGCTTGTCCACAACAAGCACCGAACTGGTCTTGGATATGACAAGGATGTGTCCTTTCATATTCCAGATTACACCAAGCCCATCATATTTCAGAGTGCCAGATTCTTGTATGACAGTTCACCTGCAGCTGTTCAAGATTCTGCTCCACAACAACCACAACAGATTGAAAAATGCCAACACTGTGATCGAGTTGGCCATATGAAAGATTATTTTTTTGATCTTCATCCATGCAAGCACTGTGGTTGGCACACTAATTCTTCAGACAGATGCTTCAGACACAAGCCTCCTACAAGAACCAAGATTCATCTTGGATGGATCACTTCTTGGCAATGGGCATCAGCAGCCAAGAAGATGTTTAAGACACATGTTAGAACTTGTTCTCAGATATTGAGCAAACTTACAGTTGATTTTTCACCATCATCTCACCTTGTCCCTGACAGGGGGGGAAATGGTGGTCATGTACAAGCTTCGATGATAGATCAAGCGAGCCTGAGCCACAATCTCTCATTCCATGTTCAGAGTTCTAGCCAGCAATTCAAGCGAGCCTGAGCCACAATTCGTCATTCCAGATTCAGAGATGTAGCTAGAGACACGGATGCCCATGAGCATGCCTTCGGTTGGTGGAAAACCTTAAACCATCATTTTTGGTTGATGGATAACCTAAAACCATCACAGGTAGTAGACCTCCCTTCTTTTAGGTCGAAGGTCTCCCTTTCATATATGAGGAACACTTCCTCTAGCAGAACCCTCCAGCTTCTTTCCAGAATTGGTTGAGTTCCAGGAAATGCTTCAAGCATTCCAGAGTTGTTGGTAATCCTAAAACCATCAGAGGTAGTAGACCTCCCTTCTTTTAGGTTGAAGGTCTCCCTTTTTATATGAGGGACAATTCCTCTAGCAGAAGCTTTCAGCTTCTAGCCAGTTTTGGAAGAGTTCCGGGAACTGTAATAAGTATTGCGTTCTAGTGTTTGTGGTCATCCTAAAACCACCTCTTTTTTCCAACATTTCAGAGAGTTGATTCAGCCCAAGTGCTGCCATGCATACTTTGCATATTTGTATTACAACTCCTTTCTTGGACTCACACATACCCCTTCGGATTAAGGGGGGATGTTAGAACACCTAATCCTTACATGGGTAGGTGTGGAATGTGAAAAGTCACAATGGAGTCCAAGTGACTTTGGAACATGAAACCAAGAGTCACACCATTGTATTATAAATGTACATCATGTATAATGGAAAAAATAAGAAAGCCTCACGCTTATCCTTCATTGTGTGTTGAGTCTTGTGTGTGTGTGTTCATCCTTCTCATACACCATGTGTGTGCTTCAACATGGTGTTTAACACAAAGAATAGAAGTGGAGATGGTGATCTTCGAATGCCTGCATATGGTTATGCATTTAGAGAAATCAAGGAAAAATATGTAGATTTTAAAACTAAACCTCATAATGTCAGGCTTTCATTGGCAGCTGATGGTGTTAATCCATTCGAAGAGCTTAGATCTACTTACTCAGTGTGGCCTATTTTCATTATCAACAACAACATTCCTCCTTAGATGTCAATAAAGAGGGAGCATATAATGTTTACAATGATTATTCCAGGTATTTGATACATTATTTTTTCGAATGTAAAATTTTCATTTCTCTCATTGTTTGCATAATATGTTTTATTTCTTTAATTAATTATATATACATATATCATGGTAGTAATTATGTAATGTAATTTTGAACAATTAGGTAAGTACCAGGTAAAATATATGAATGTATATATTGAGCCTCTTATCGATGAGCTAATAAAGTTATGGCATGGCATCACTATGTATGACATCACTAAAAAACTCAAGTAGAAGATATTTCAATGTCGTGGAATGATTGTACGAAAAATTCACGATGCCCCAGGACTAACACATTTCTGTCGTATGTAATATTTCGTTGCACTTTAATATAATATATAATTATCTAAATTAGATATACCATATTGCATGTTTTAAAAATGATCTCATAATATAATTTTATTGATACATCAATTGCAGGTCTTCAAATAAAGGGTAGATTTGCATGTCCAATTTTTGTCCCTAAGATGAAGTATCGTCATTCGCCAGACTTAAGAAAGATGGTGTTTGATGAGTTTAGGCACATCCTCTCTAGGAACCATAAGTATCTTACTACTGAAAAACATCTTTTCAATGGTAAAGAAGAAATTGGATTAAAACCACGAAGAATGACACCTCGGTTGTGGAAGTTGGAATATAGCAGAATTAATAATTGTCAAGCAGCTGGTACGTAATTTGTCTATATATGTATATATATATATATATATATATATATATATATATATATATATATATATATATATATATATATATATATATATTAATTGTTTATGTAATGTTTTGAATTTTTGTTTTAATTAATGAATTTATTTTATTGTATTTGATAATTATTGTTCTGATTTATTTTATTATTTGATATCAAGGTCGTCATCGTGAAGGTACTATAATTGTACTTCCACCTGGAATGAAATTTTATCCTTCTCAATTCATGAGGTTGCCCTACTATGAGGACCTAAAAATAGCTCATTTGTTTGATATAATTCATATTGGGAAGAATGTGACAGAAACGTTATGGCGAATCATAGATGGTGCACATGATAGAGATAAACTTGACAAAATTTGTGCTGACATTGAGAAATTGAATCATGCAATGAAAATTTTGATCGACAGATCAAATAACAATGGAGGTCGAAATTATAATAATAATCCATGGTTATTAACAGAACAACAAAGCAATGATGTAAAAGAGGTCATTAGAAGAATTAAATTTCCAACAGGTTTTGCTTCAAACATAAATAATATTTTAACGAAGAAAGGTGGCTTTAGTGGGGTGAAAAAACATGATTGGCATACCTTTGTTAATGTAATTTTTTTGGTATACATTTTTGTATATTATTGCTTGAATACATCTTTTAAATTTTCCTTTTTTATATTTAATTTGGAAACCAATAACAATTTTTTATTTTTATAGTATGTTCTACCTATATCTCTCCCAAACAACTTCGACAACAATGTCAAATAAGTTATATATGGTCTTAGTAAATACATGAGGTAAGTAGTTTTGATTTATATGCAAAATCTTGCTACAATTTATTTTTGTACTTAATGACATGATGTGTTAATTTACTTCTAATGTAATATATATTATGTTTCATTGAAATAACCTTGCATAATGATTTTCAGATGGTTGTCATTGAAATAAATCCATCCTGATGAAATAAAGCATTGGAAGAGAGAAATTCCTCAGCTAATGTGTTAAATGAAAAAGTATCTACCTCCAACATTTTTCAATGAACAAGAACATTACTTGATACACCAAGTTGAGGAGATTGAAATGTGTGGACCAGTACACACAAGGTCAATGTGGATGGTGGAGAGCCACCTCAAATCCTTGAAGGCTTTGGTTAGACAAAGAGCACGACCTGAGGGTTCTATGGTGGAGGGATATGTGGTATATTAATCCATGGTGTATATTAGTCATTATATTCCTATATTATCTGTGCCAACTATGGGTGTTGTGGATTGCATTTGTGATGCGAACTCCATCAAAAAATTTGAAGTGGAGCACCTGTTGGGAAAAGCTAGAATGAAGAAAGTGAGAGGTAAAAGATTTATTATATATAATACATATAATGTTTCATTTTTTTACATCATTTATATGATCATATTCATTTAATTATTATTCTTTCATCGTTTATTGATTAATATAATTTACCATGGTTATAAGTTATATTTAATATTGGTGAATTTTTTTTTTTATTCAAGTGCTCAAGATTATGAGGCACTACTTTTATACATTGCAAACAATCTTGAGTGGATGAGTGAATGGATTGAAAGATGTAAAGAACCTAACGACGATAGGTTATCATGGAAACTACTGTTTGAATTGGTTAGAGAAGCTTATCATAGTGGAGATGGAAATGTTATGGACAGGGAAATTGATTTAGCATATGGTTTGAAATATATAAAGGTAATAAATTAATTCACCTATTTTATTAATTAATTATTTTATATTATATTTATAACGTGACAACAAGTTTGATTTTTCAGATAATTTTTAAGCTGTGTAATTAAAAAATTTTAAATGAGAATTAATGCATCTTTTTCATGTTTGGCATATTGCAGTTGAAGCACCACAAGGCTATGTGGTGCAATGGTCATAAATTTCGCATTAAACAGTTGGATGATAACAGGAAAAATTCTAATAGTGGGATAACTATAGTATTCCAGGTCACTAATGTTTCCTCCGGGAGTGATAGACATCCTTGAGAATCTGAAAATAGATATTATGGGTATTTAGATGATATAGTTGAGTGTGACTTTAATTCCTTCAAATTAGTTTTGTTCGATGTCAAATGGTATAGGCTACGAATGAATGTATTTGATGATGAAAAAACTCTTATTCAACATGACAATGGATTTCCAATGGTTAAAACATCGCCTTTTGAATCAGGAAAAGATCACTATGTTTTTCCAAGCCAATGTGAACAAGTATTTTACTCAGAGGTTCCAGGTGAGAACGGATTGTCATTTGCTATTAGATATGATCCAAGAGGAAGGCCAGTAGAATATACTATAGAGGAAGAAGATGATGCAGTGGTAGACGAGCAGGAAGATGCATTGACAGACGAAGGAGATATAGAAGATGAACTAGGTGTAGGAGACAAGGCAACAATTATTGATGACGACGTCGATGAGGATATTATTAAAAATGACATAATTGATGATAATGATGACATGGTCCATCATTTCAACACCATTTCTAAATCAGATTTTGGTATAGATATCGATGAGTTGGATGAAGATCAAGAAGATACATAAGAATAATATTGATACAGATGTTCTGTTCGAGTATGAGCTGGTATGTTATAAATTTATATTTTAATATGTAGGAATTATTTTATTTAAATAATTTACTAATTATGTGGGTTTATTTCATGTTTTTTACTATTTCAAATCAATAAATAATGGCCATACTAGTGTACAGGCTAAACTAAAATTATGTATTTATACAAACACATGAAAATTTTGTTTATGACCTTAATTAATTTTTGGTTTGTTCATATTCTATTTCATAGATTGGGTATTGGGAAAATGAGAGTGATGTGAGGGGGATATTATTGATGATGATGTCAATGATTGAAAATGACATAATTGATGATGATGATGACATGGTCAATCATTTCAACGTTGTTTCTGTATCAGATGTTAGTATTGATGTCGATCATTTGGATGAATATCAAGATGATACAGAAGAAGAATATTGATACAGATTTTTTGTTCGAGTATGAGCTGGTATGTTATAACTTTATATTTTAATCATTATAGAAATATTTTTTATGCAAAATGGCTCATTTACTAGGGGCCTGGAAGGACCAGGTGATTGAATAACATTTAATAAAAGATCAAGAGTATCATGAATATAAGGAATGCTTCGAGTGACAGTACCCACCAAGTCTAGTGTAGGTTCCACTGGAGACTGAGTGTACTGTGCTTGGTTCAATATCTCACCAAAAAGAGGGATCTACAATTGTTCAATATGTTCCTCCAGCCCTTCCATCGGGATAAGCCCCTCTTCCTGCTGATGCATGACCTCTTCCATCTGTTCCTGCTCACCACCTTCTAACTGGTCAACTACTTGAGCCTGATAATCATTCCTGTAGACTACCCTTTAACGACGCCTCCTATTAATTCCTAGAGGGAAGTCTCTGAACAAATGATCACCATACTTGTGAAATCTATGGCACTGAAAATCTATCCACGTTGAGCGTTAGTGTAGCCTGGGATAGCTATGAATCTCAAATGATTTTGATATCTTATATTCCCATGAGTCATGTTTTATTAGACAGCTACAAGCTAGTCTTGCAAACCCCAAATAACTTTGATAGCTTATCCCCTAGGTTGTAGTTTATTAGACAACAAGATAGTCTCGCAAGTCACTGATAGCTATTAAACCAATATATATATATATATAATAATGTTGCAAGTTCCATTAGTCTTGAATAGCTAACAAACCAAAAAAAAATACAAAATAATTTTGTAAGAGAAGCTTTTATTGGCAAGTCTTAGGATCAAATATGCGGACTGGTGGTAGAAAAAAATAAATTTAATGAAGAATTCAAGTTATATTATTTGTAAACATAACAATATAAAGAAACAAATAACATCTTCTTTAGAAAATAACCATTCATTGTCAACCACATCAATTGTAGGAGTAGGTTGATTTGGTCATCTCACAAGACCTTCACTTTTAAACTCGTGACATAGCACATGCATTCATGGGATTTTAAATAATAACCTCAATTTCCATAGATATTGATAAAGATCTCCCAAAATCATTTTCTTGAATCCCCCTCCTAACACATATTTCCTATTAAGGCTCCCTATTTTTATTAAATACCTAATTGTATACTTCCTAATACCTCTAAACCCTCCCCCCCACCCAACTCCACCGATACACCCAATTATATCCCCCCAATACCTACAATATATTGACTTTATTCGTCATAACTTAAAAAACTCCTTTATGAATGAACATTATAATATATTGGTCAATAGGGTGAAGTACTCATGGTTCATATATAACAAGGACCCTACAATAAATAAGATGATTAGTGGACTAGACAAGGTTACATATGTTGGAACAACATTGCAGAAACTTGAACCTATCTAAAATAGTGAGAGCCAACATTGGTAAATGATTGTTAATATGGGTTGGGAAATGGGTTTAGTGAATTTTTTTATCACACCTCTCACAAGCATGTCTCATTTCTTTGTACCTTGGTCTAATATGATGGGGAATTTCGTGGGACCCAACTAATCTACACCACCATGGCAGGCCAATAAAGTCACATGTAAATCAACTCATGGTGCGTGGCCTAACCCTTGAACCCTAATCCTCTAACCCCTAATCCCCTATTCTCCTAACCCCTAAGCCCCTAACATAAAAAATAATAATTAATTAATCAATTAACATATAGTCTAATTAGTCATTTTTAATTAAGTTTGCTAATTCATAGTTAATCAATTGACATCAATTCTTACTGCCTTTTTTCCAACAATATTGCCCGAATGCAATTCTTGTTGCTAAATCTTTCCAACAATGTGAATGCAATTGTTACAGGTTAATGCAGCTTCCGCGCACTAGCCCTGTATTCATTTTTCAGTTCCATATTATCCAGCATTTGGAATGAAAGAATATCTCGTGGAGGTAGCAGAGTAATAGAGGCCAGAAGTGGGGGCAACAGTACTATCGAAGGGAGTTGCATTTAGACATTTTCACATCCGTTGGTTCAAGGGGAAATTTTTCAACCCACAAAATGGTAATGAACTTTATTTTATTTTACGCAGACTGGTTATTTTTTGGACTATGTTTAGACTTACAATAGGACCTATTTCTTATTTTGATCTAGATTTCAACATTCTGTAGAAATTATTTTGTTTACATTTAAGAATATGGCCGATTACGCTTCCCTCTCGTCTTTAATTTTTTATTCTTACTCAAAATAGAGCTCTAGCTTGATACCTCTAATAACAGATTCAGGGTGTTGATCCGTTCAGTTTCTATCCAAGATCCCCTTAATTTTTTCAACCTCTCTGTGGTATCCGAAGTCAAATAATTCAAATATGAGGTTGGGTTCAACAACAATTAGGTTCAGTTTGAATTCAATTTTTTTTGATGAGGTTTATATGAAGTTTGCGATGAGGCTCATCCATATACATTTTTCATTATCTATAGAGTCTGACTACAATGGTGACTAGTCCTAGATACAAACCCCATGGCCAAGGCACATGCTACAAGCTATAGCTTGAGTTGTGGGTGTGGTATAGACTATAGGCCATAGCTTGAGTTGTGATCCATATCAAATCCCTTAGAGGTTGGGAAAAACAAGGGTGGAAAATTACAAACAAAATAAGTCTTTTTGGGTAGTGAACCATCAACCTGGAAGGTATATGTTCCATCTATATATGGTAATGGAGGGTCAAGTTCCACAGAGAAGAGAATTAAGACTAGAATTTGCATAAAGAAATCACATGGTCAAATAAGGTTAGCAGGATAAAGGGTCAGCAACAATGGAAAGAGGGACAATGACATGGGAAATGGAGACAAGTTTGTTGAGTGAAGAGTGAACAAAAATGGATTATAAGTCAAGGGATCTAGGGTTAGCAAAACTTCACCTTATTATTTATAAAAATGAGAAAACCGATAAAAAAACTCAATTTTTCCTTCAAGTTCAAATTCAACTTGAATTCAACTTGAGGTTTGGTCATGAGGTTTGAAGAACCTAATAAAACCTAAGAATTGTATTTAGGTTCGTTGAATTTTAAACCTCAAGTTTGAATTTCGGTGAACCATTTGACATAGATGGTATCAATGTTTTTAGCTTGCCAAAGGGATTGCTAAGCTTCTCAATGCTCATAGTTAAGAGTCTTTAAAAGTTAGACCACAAATATCAATTGCATCATAGGCTGATAGAATATGTTTCCCTTAAGAGTCATTAAGGAAAATCATACAAATACCACCATCTACCTACAATTCTCTCTGCCTTTTTGCTACTCTTTTGCCTTCCAACATGAATCTAAGGTGCTTTGTGCACCAACTAGTAGATGGGTAAAATCATAGACTAGTTTTTCTATTACTTGAGATGTTTGAATTATAATGTTGCTTTGATATAGGTATATCTAATAGGATTGGTAGAATTGGGTTCATCCTCCCCACTGAGGATAAATATCCTTGTCTTGTAGTTCACTTTACGTTTTAGCTTATTTTATAATAACAGTGTCCAGTCTTTTTCCTTATGCTTCAAACTTGATAGATAAATAGGATGGGAAAATGGGATTTATAAATTAGTCAGTGTTGATATAAGGAAGAGGTGTGAGGTTGCCCCTAATAGAGGATATTACAAGTAGAGGAAGTTTCTCAACTTGGCATTACAAAGTGATTGCATCCATCTAGAATTCAAAGAATTAAAATTTTTACTTGTCACTGCATAACAAAGTGTTTACATCCATCTAGAATTTGAAAAATCATAAATCTTTCCTTGTCACTTATTTCCCCAGTTAGGTGGGACAATTTGGAAGTATGAGGTGTTGCTCTTTAGGGCTTCTGTTTAGGGCGAAATTTGAAGAATGATAGATCTTTGATTGTTTCTTGCTGCCCCAAATAACAACTGAGAAGTATGAAGTGATCCTCTTGAGGGCATGTGGTTAGGTTGATACAAGTACACATTGATTTTTGTGTCTGAATACTTCCCTTATGAGGAGAGAAAGGCATCATTTGTCAGTGTTGTAGAAAAGGTGGAAAGGGAGCATCCCAATTCATGAATGTGTGAATCTATTTTTCTTTCATTAGGGTAGTACAAAAAATTGGAAAAAGAGCTTGCCAAGTCATGAATAGGTGAATCTATCTCTTGATATTGGGCATTGAAAGATGGGATGCTCTATCAATGGCATAAGTGGCAAATCTTGTTTTGTTGTAGGATGTGGTGATTTTTGTCAATCCAGATTCTTTGAGAGCCAACTTGAAACCAAGGTCATTTATCTATTCCTTGTGTATGGAGGTTGGATCATAATGCTATCTTTCAACTCCAAAAAGTGATTAGAGTGGAAGTTATTTTCTAAGTCTATTTTCATTGACATACTCTTGTGCCTTTCTTTGTCTGTGTATGGTTTCCTGCACTATTTTAGAAATTTGGCTGCCATGTACATCCATCCTTGATCTTTTGATATGAGAAGTTTCAACAGAGGCCAAACTATGGTAGTAATGACTTTGACTATGATTCCGTAAATAGAGTTTCACAACTAGATTGGTCAGCAAGATAGAAAGTTACTGACATGATCTTTTTTAGAATGATAATGAGGAGAGTAACCTTTAAATATTTTACTAGACTACCTTGATTTTTTTATCTCATAAAAAATATTTTTTATGTTGCCATATTTTTTGGAAGAGAACCAGTGGAATACCATCCTGTTTTTGTGTGTTGTTCCTTTCATGGAGAATGCAACATCATTTAGCTCTTCTCATCAGGCTAAATTTCCAAGGCCTCTTCCAATATTTGTTGCATGCCTCTTTCCTTTTCTTTTCTTTGCATCTCTATATCACGATTTAATATGTCTTATTGGGACAAACAACTTGATTGTTGTCAGAAAGTGCAGCCACGTAGTATACAAGCTGGTTTATACCCCCAGAGTAATTATCATTGTATCATTCACATCTTACCCAAGAAACATATAAATTTATCCCAAATTTCCAACGGTGTCTAAGATTTTTTATAATGGTTTTGAATCAAATTTAAATCCTTAACCAAAATAACCTAGAAATTCAAAGATGGGAATTTGAGGTAAAAAAGTGTAATATCCCAAATCTGGAACAGCTAGCAAGGCATGACTGGAAAATCCATTTTCCAGTAATGGCTGCTACAGGAATTGAAACCAAGACCTGGATCCCTTAGAAAAATGTGTATAAGTGCTAAATGCAAGAGGAGGCTCCAAAGAAATCCTTCTAAGGTGGTTAAACAGATCTCCCACACTTAGATGTCCTCAGAAAGTGCCCGATGAGGGACTACAACATATGTCAGCACATATGATGGAATGACAGCGTTATTCTTATAGTTGTGAGAACATGAAGATATATATAGCCAAAATAATATGATATAGCAGAAAATGTATATAATGTGTGGAGGAATCAACCACTCCAGCTAGGCAATGGAAGCCTCATGAGACATATAGATGACAAATGCAAAAACACTGCTACATGAAAGAGAGCCCTGGCTAAAATAACACAGTTTATAGGAGATATTGTAATATAAAAAATGATAATATGATTATATATCAATATCAGCTCAAAGAAATGTGGGGGAGAAATATCTCAACCCCTGAAAACACTAATACAGCAATAATACACAATCATTGGAAGGATTGGCTACAATATACATGAAATTGGAAAATCTGCAGAAATGTCGTAGTTGCTGGACAACAGCTGCAACTAAAAATTATAAATACATGGAGATGGCTGAAGATGATGCTCAATCTGAAGCAAACCTCCTCTGATGGATCTCTCAATGCAAGGTTGATCCCGACATTGAAGATTTTGCCCTCCAAGAAGCTGGTGCAACCCCTCACTGTAAGTGTGCACCGAAATAACGTAGTATGTAGGCTGGAATGCGCTGTCTATGATGGGATATGCTTGGCCTTGATGCCAAGATATGAAAATCTGCTCAGAAACCTCCTTCACTAACCTCCCGTAGGAATAGGGACTCCCTCCTCTGAAAGATTAGCCAAGGAAAGGTGTTATGAAACCCTCCACTGCAACACCCAGCAGCACTACATTATACTTCAGCAGAAATAACACAGTGACTGATGGAAGTGGCTTTGGCCTTGAGCCAAGATATGGAGAAATGAAGTGCAATCCTTCAAGAGGCATCTCAAGAAGGAGAGGAAATCCTAAACAGGAATCCCTCGTGCTAAGCAGCAGTACAACTCATCTGAACAATCGGGACTGCAAATATGTCTAAGTAGACAAATGATCAAATGCTCCAAGATATCTCACTATGGCTACCTCCTCCTCCTTTTATGCAAGTTAATGCCTCTTTTCCCTGGAACCCACACATTGGGGTTTCTTCCACAAAGAATCTTTCTCCCTCCAAAATTGCGTTGTCTTCCCAAGCAAGCTACACCTCTTAGGCAGCGTTGTTGACTTGGTCAAAATTGACCTTATCCTCATGCCAATTGCCCCTTTTCACACTGGAAGGTGCAAAATAAGATGCTCAAATGATCATTTTCACACTCTAAAGGATCTTGTTCCCACTCATGAGCCTTTTACCCATTTTATTCTCCTCCTAGATGAAATAAGCAAAAATTAATATTCCAATTTTTTGCATGCAAATTTTGGAATATTACAGTCCTCCCCTCTCAAAAATTGCTTTTCCTCAAGCAAGTGCAAGGATAGACTGAGTTTTCTTCTCCTCTCCCTGTAGCATCCCTGTATGATGATCTCCTCCAAGGAAAGTGATGTTATCTCATCAATCAAGTCTCCACAATCCTCCTCTTCAGCATGTAAGTCAGCTATCAAGCCATCATCATGTAAAGGTGAAATACTTAAGAGGATAGCAAAGTGATGTCTAGAGGTCCCTTTGAAGAGTTGGATCTAAAATAAAGTGGGAACTATCTTTCCCATATGGATCCTCCATCTCCAAGCTATGAGCCATGCAAAATGAGTCACCTTCCAACTAGGCAACTCCTGAAAGCTGTCATCCACCTTTGGCTCTGGCAAAATAGGTGGGATGAAAATCTGCACATGGTAGACTATGTAGCCTACCCCACGTTGTTCATCTCTCCACTTATGATAAGTGTAGAGTGTTGGTTGATCATGGGCTGCAATAAGTTTTCCCTCAAGTGGAAAAATGAGGACTATCTCTCCAAAGATCTCCCCAACGCTGCAAATCCAGCTGGCCCAAATATCTCCATATATGATGAATTGGAAGTCATCATCATATGGCATCTCATCCATCATATGGCTCACCTCATAAAGTGAAAAATGTGTTGTTAATTTTACCATATCATATCCCATGCTCCCCTTAGAACATGTAGTGCAAAAAGTGTGAGGAATTTCTCCCTCAAAGGACACATCCACACAATGTGTTTCTCTCCCAAGCATGCTCCTCATAAAGACAGTAACAGTAGAGCCATAGGGAGAAAATATGAGAATCATACCTACTGCCATATGCAACAAATGATAAGGAAAATGGTCCATCAAGTGCAACCAGTGCAGATTGACCCTCAACTGCAATAGAGACTGATAAAATAAGTGGCTTTTCAACCACATTCCTGCTACTCCAATCTCCTCATAATTATGGAGGAAGTGAATAATGTAATGTGTACAATGATCATGTCCTCCATAATATCTATCTTCCCCAAGTACTCCTAGGGAATGGCCATCAATCATGCTTATGGCCTCATCTAAACCATGTGGTCTAGAAAAGGGAATGCTCCTCCTTGGAGCATCATCCTGCACATGTATGGTTAAGGGACATATAAAAACATCATATAAATGCTCATGTAAACACAAAATAATACCCTTAACATACTCTCTACTCATACAAATGGATTGGCTCATAAATTAGTCTCCTCTCATCCTCCAAGAGAATAGAGGTGGTTGTGCTAAATCTCTCAAAGAGTCATGTCTCTCCTCCATCTCCATCTGATCCATGCATATGCTCATATGTTGATCTATATCCTCCTCAAAGCCCATCCAAAAATACCCCTCCATGATGGTGTGGTATGCTCTCATAGAATAAGTGGGACTGAAAAGGAACTCCTCATGAGCTGCATGTAATAACTTCTCCTTGATCTTGGAAGCTCTAGGAAAGAAGATCCTACCATGATAAAAGATGACCCCATCTCTGACTAAATATCCCTCCTCATGCAACTGGTCATCCAATATCATGCAAGTGAAAATATCCTTGGAATACTCCACCAACAGTTGGGAGTTCCAATATGGATCTATCCTCCACAGTGATAACATTGATGATCTCTAATGAAGAGCATCTGTCATATGGTCATCCTCCTCTCTGACATCTCCCATGCTAAAGATGCAATTTTGAAGGCTTCTATCCTTCCCCTGCTGCTTCTGCCACAACACAGAATCTGAAATGGAAGTGGGTAAAGATGATGTTGAGGGAATTCTCCCTCTCTCCTTGAGTCTACCCAAGACTCCCAGTGTTGTAAAATGATCTCCCAAGGTTCCCACTCATCTGAAATCACTGAGTGGTGCCTCAACTAGTGAAGCATCCATCCTCCTCTGCTGATCCAATGGTACTCCCGGCAAAATTTCTCCATGTAATGAGATATCATCATCAAGAGATGACTGAATAGATGAATGAACAAATCTATCCATGCTTCCACTGTGCAATCCAATCACCTTCTTAGGTGCATCAACCTTCGGAAATGAATAGGGATGTGTACTCCTCATCTCATGATGTTGGGTCTTCTCCCTATCTCCTCCTTGTGTCTCCATGGTTCCACACCTCCTCAATAATGGCACATGTAAGACATGATTTTTGCCTTGATCTCTACACATGAGATCCTAGGAACTTTCTTGCAAAGATGCAAGCATCCCTCTATTTGGACCAATGGCTCCTCCTTCCTCTACATGAGGTTCTAGATCAAATCCAGATCTAATAGCACTGTTGCCCTCAATCTATGCAACATGAATGGGCAACTCACTAATGATTGGATCCCTTTTTGAAAAAGAGATCTCCATGCTTTCTTGTTCAAGGATGTGAGAAGAAAATATTTCTTCCGAAAAAGTATGGTGCAAGTTATAATGCAAGGGTTTTTTTTTAGTTTTCTTGTTTTTCTCCACCATATGTGTTTCATGAATCCTTCCATCAAATATTTCCACTAAAGCCTTAGTGAAACTACCATAAGATGCAATGTTTATATTTCTCAAGGAAAAGGATTCAAATATACACCAGGCATAAGGCTTACCTCTCAAATGCAGCGCTACAACTTTGATGGCTTCATCCTCCGGAATTTGGTGCTGCTACAATAGGGTCTCTAACTCCTCCACCCAAGCTTTGGCTAAACATGTAGGTTAACCCTCAAAGGTAGATAGAAGACATCTATCCTGTTGTTCTCTTCCTTTCACCTTGTGCTTGCAAAACTCTGAAAAACTGAGATGATCTCTAAATTTCTGAGTTTGAGACTCATACTCTTTCAAGAAATCTCTAGGGGTTTCCCTCCTAGAAAAATCTTCTTATCTTTCCATATCTCTTCCAAAAATCCTAGGCATGTGACTGTGCTGAGTGTTAGGATGTGTAGTTGCATGCTCACACTCCTCAAATCTAGAGTTTGCTTTAGAATCAAACCCTCCAGGAGATTCTCCATGCATCTTTCTCCTGATCTCCTTGAACTCTTCATGAATCATATGTACATATTTAGGAAGAAGCTTGGTAAGATTATCCCCTTTTTCTTTGTGATATTAGGAAGTGCATGGTCCTTCCTCGTCTCCTTCTTCAATCTTCTTGACCTCCTTGGAGAGGTCTCCTCTGGATATGAAAATAGATGAGAGTAAACTCATCTTCTTCATCATCTTGATCTTCTTTGGCTGAGAATCACAGGCTGAGCCAGAGATCATGCTTTGATATCACTGTAATATCCCAAATTTGGAATAGCTAGCAAGGCATGACTGGAAAATTTTTGGAATTAAAGGGAAAAATGTGTAATATCCCAAATCTGGAACAGCTAGCAAGGCATGACTGAAAAACACATTTTCCAGTAATGGCAGCTACAAGAATTGAAACCAAGACCTGGATCCCTTAGAAAAATGTGTCTAAGTGCTAAATCCAAGAGGAGGCTCCAAAGAAATTCTTCTAAGGTGGTTAAACAGATCTTCCACACTTATATGTCCTCAGAAAGTGCCCGATGAGGGACTACAACAAATTTTAGCACATATGATGGAATGACAACGTTATTCTTATAGTTGTGAGCACATGAATATATATATCCAACAAAAATATGATATAGCAACAAATGTATACAATGTCTGGAGGAATCAACCACTCCAGCTAGGCAATGGAAGCCTCATGACACATATAGATGACAAATGGAAAACACTACTACATGAAAGAGAGTCTTGGCTAAAATAACGCAGTTTATAGGAGATACTGCAATATACAAAATGATAATAGGATGATATATCAATATCAGCTCAAATAAATGTGGGGGAGCAAGCTCTCAACCACTGAAAACACTAATACAGCAATAATACACAATACTTGGAAGGATTGGCTACAATATACATGAAATTGGCAAATCTGCAGAAATGTCGAAGTTGCTGGACAACAACTACAACTCAATACTATAAATACATGGAGAGGGCTAAAGATGATTCTCAATCTGAAACAAACCTCCTCCGATGGATCTCTCAATGCAAGGCTAATCCCGGCACTGAAGATCTTTCCCTCCAAGAAGCTAGTGTAACCCCTCACTGCAACTATGCATTGAAATAACGCAGTATGGAGGCTAGACTCGCTGTCTATGATGGGAGATGCTAGGCATTGATGCCAAGATATGAAAATCTGCTCATAAGCCTCCTTCACTAACCTCCAGGAGGAACAGGGACTCGCTCCTCTAAAAGATAAGCCAGGGAAAGGTGTTGTGTAACCCTTCATTTCAACACCCAGCAACACTACGTTATACTTCAGTAGAAATAACGCAGTGATTGATGGAAGTGGCTTTGGTCTTGAGCCAAGATGTGGAGAAATGAAGTGTAGTCATTCAAGAGGCCTCTCAAGAAGGAGAGGAAATCCTAAACAGAAATAACTCGTGCTAAGAAGCATTGCAACTCAATTGAACAACCGGGACTGCAAATATGTCTAAGTAGACAAATGATCAAATGCTCCAAGATATCTCACTATTGCTGCCTCCTCCTCCTTTTATGCAAGTGAATGCCTCTCTGCCCTAGACACCACACATTATGGTTTCTTCCACAAACAATCTTTCTCCCTCCAAAACTGCGTTGTCTTCCCAGGCAAGCTACACCTCTTAGGCAGCGTTGTTGACTTGGTCAAACTTGACCTTTTCCTCATGCCAATTGCCCCTTTTCACACTGGAAGGTGAAAAATAAGTTGCTCCAATGATCCTTTTCACACTATGAAGGATCTTATTCCTACTCATGGGCCTTTTACACATTTTATTCTCCTCCTAGATGAAATAAGAAAAAATTAATATTCCAATTTGCTGCATGCAAATTTTGGAATATTACAAAAAGAAATGTGAAATATTATGTATCAAAATGCAGTCCCAATTTTTTTCGGACATTCTAATTATAGTAACTTATAGCTGTCTTTGAGCTAAGTGGCCATGCTATGAGGGGCATCCCTATTCCATCAAAACCAATCAGGAATTGCACCTGGCCTCATCTACACCCACTCAAGAGGTTTTGAATGTGGATCTTTGTGTGAATACAAGCCTAATCACCTCACTGTTAGCTGCGATGCACCACATCCATGGGTTGTAGCCTAAATTTTTCCTGTTATACCCATCAAAACCCATTCTAAATGCCTTCAAATGGTTGAATGTTGGTTCTAGACAGGTCCATGGCACTCCCAAGACACCCAAGCACTTGAAGAAGATATCCTAAGATAAATAACTTGAAAAAAACAATAACTGTTAGTTGACTGAATCTTTTGCCAGCTGAAAATCACCTTAAGGCCAAAATATTACAACTAGCCTGTTAAATCACTTGAAATTCTCCTTAAAACCCCGAAAATATGCTTGCAAATGGCCTTAAAAAAATTCTAACAAATGAATTTGTGTTCAAGTCAAAGGTTTCAAAGGAAAAGACAATGTGAAAAACTCCCTCTTATCCCCAAAACCGCCAGCAACATCAAATTGGGATTCCGAGGCTATATGCTAATTGGGAATATTAAATTTCCCTTAACCATGATGTTGTACAACACCATTAAGCATGAGCATCATATCCAAAAAAGTAATGAAGGTGTGTGTAACCACAATCTAGCGAAAAATCCATATATAGCATACTCCAACCAATCCATTGTATCAAAAATCACTAGTGGAATCTAATGCCATATGCGGTGACTGGTGATAATAGATCCTACTAGTATCATAGTGTTTTATATGTGAAATCCACTTGTTTCCACAATATGAGAGGAACACTCATAAAAACTTTGTGCCGTTTTGCTACTTTATCAATAAATGTTTGACTAAAAACATTTGATTAAAGTCATTTAGTTTCCCTAGCTAATGATATGCTTGCTTGATATTCTCCATATTTCAATGGCTTGTGTTAATCAATAATTTTTGACATGAATATCAACTTATTAAAGTAATTTAGTTTTCCTAAATTGATGTCGAAAAAAAATTCACCCCCAGCTTGAAACTTTCTTTGCTAAAATTCAAACACAAAATGTGTACTACTCACCATTACCACCAATTAGCAGTCTTGACAAGGTCTTCTTGAGGCAGTAAGGAGGTACCATATGGGATAAGTGCCAAATGTCACCTTGGAACAAATCCCACTCTTTAAGCCAACTCTTACTAAATGCTATGGAATACTTCCCTAATATACACACAAAAAACTTCACCCAAGCTATAAGTAGACTAGTGTTAAGTATTGATGTCTAAGATGAAGATAGGAGTTAATTATTAATTTTATTGATCTAAAGTAATAAAATGAGCTGCAGAAAAATGTAGACAAGAAAGCAAAAAATAACTCGAGCCTCTAAAAATTTAGCTATTATAACACGAAAGGAGTGATAAATACCAAGAATTCCCTGAATTACCCTTTGATAAGTGGCTGAAAGTAGATGAGTATGTTGATGTCCTGATTTTTAGACCTGTAAAAGTGGTAAAAATGAAGAAAACCACCAAGAAAAAGTCCCTTTGTAGGCCACCCACAAGTGTGGAAACACACTAGATCAATAGATCCATGGGTGGTGAATCTTTGGAAATATGTTGGTAACTACAAAAAGAACCCAACGCTTATCTGCAAGTAAAAATGAAGTTTCTAACAATCTGGAAATTAATTGCAATGGAAAACGATTGATTGTAGCTACAAATCCAAAAGAAACGTAAGACAGTATGAAATACTTGTAGCTTCCTAATTATGTAGCCATCATGTGATATTGTTATGCATTACGTTGTTAGAATCATTTATACAAACTGATAAGAATTGAAAATCGGCTATCCCAGTTGGGCATGATGTCAAGGTGTTTCCATGTCGTATTCATGCTTGGGCATGATGTCAAGTATTAGTCTAAATTTAACATTAAACACAGTGTTAATGGACATAATATTATAAATAATAGACACATATTATTTCTATAGGTATCCTTTATGGATATACCTGATATTTTATTTACCTTGGTAAAGGGTACAATGTGATGCTATCAAATACTTTTAGTCATGTTTTATTGTTGGGAATTTTGTCTTGCTACAACAGAAAGAAAATGGAGTCGTGCTTTAATGACGGGGAAGTTTGCCTTGCTACAGTAGCAAAGAAATGGGGTTGTGTTTTAATTATTGGGCACTGTTTCTTGCTATAGTAGCAAGGAAATGAAGCCATGTTTTACTTACTGGGAAGTATATCTTGCTACAGTGAAAAGGAAATGGTGATTTCTAAACTTCACAACTAGTGTCTCAACACTATTACCATCACCAACTTACTGCCCATTGACCACCAAACTAGTGGAATTATCCAACTTTGGTGTTTGCGTTAACCAACTGAAATTAGTTGTGCATTTTTCCTTAAAAATTTTGCAAAAGTTATTTGAGTCATGGAGTCTTTTACACTGTAATGGTAGCATAAGACTAATTGGTATAATTTCGGTGATTTTCATATATATTTGGTCTTTATATGAGATGTTTCGATCACTTGAGTGCGTAACCATGTTAAGCACTAGTACAAAGACGTTCCATTCTTGATATGGTAAGATTCTTCGACATGTTAATTCCTTTGTGACTTGGCACTTCCATGGTGCTTTTGATGTTTATTTCACAAGGAAAGCTTCATGGATGTTAGATCATAATAGGAATGTAAAGTATGTGTACACTCGGATATGAGATTAAGATTTTCATGTTATTGGTTTTTTTCTATCATAATACCTCTCTTGTATGTACTACAACAGTAATTACCCTATTTAATGGTTTATAATTGGGTATACACTTGATGACCCTTCCCACATGCACCATGTATTAAATGAATGAAGGTATAGCAATGTATAGAGGCCTCCCTTTGAGGCAAAAAATAGGACTTATTTAGAGGTAGCAGTATGAAATGATAGTTGTAGGTTTCATTTCCCTCTTTACAATCCTCTTGTGTTAACTCCCTTGGAGGAATTTCAAGCATAGCCTTCCAGTCTTGTAAATGCAACCAAAGGGTTTCAAACCTATAGAACACATCTAATAGAACAATGATGTTAGGCCCAACCTCAGCAAAAGGGTGTTGGAAAAATAACATAAGAATGGTCAAAACTAAGCCATTCAAGGAATAGTGGATCACCCAAGCATAAACAAGAAAAAAAAAATTCTGCATTGTAGAAATTTGGTGGAGGTTGGAGCATTGCCAGCAGCACTAATACTTTTTCATTTAAGGTACTATGGTGCACTAACCAAAATAGAAGGGCTTTGTGGCCTTGCACAGCTTCAAAGGATGGATATCACAGGGTCGACTAATATAAAAGAAGCGGAGCTCCCAGGTCTTGGAACTCTGATATATTTTCTTTAGTATTGATATGATGCTACTTGTATATGGAGTGAAGAATGAAGAGTGTTGTGTGTTAGCATAATGATGAAGTCTGTGTGCAAGTTGGATGTCATGTGGCCTTGGTACTAAATTCTGATTGTAGTGAGATGATATGTTTTCTGAGTTGTGTATCCTATAGAGATATTGTGTGATTAGTGCGAATAGACTGCAATTTTATATCTTGTAGATGAATTGTACACCTATAGTAGATCAATTTGGAGAATTTGGAGATCGATAACAACATTTGTGGATACCTGTAGAGTGTATTGAAAAAAAAAAACGATGTGATGAATCGATTTGATTGCTACACATAGATCAGATGTTCAAGACTTGTGTACTTGTTGTGTTTGTATTTTTATATGCTTATAACAATGCTATTATTGTAGAGGTGAATGGCTAATAGTGTCAACATATGTATGCCATTATGTTTGCAAGGTTTCTAATGCTAATGACAGAGTGTCATAATGAAATGTATTGCTACCTATTGTTTTAATTTCATAAATGTATTTGAGATCTTGATGGTGTATTTAGAGCATCCTGAGTATGAGGTCAGGGTTTGATGTGTTTTCACGAGGGAAGAGTATTGAGTCATTCTTGAGATTCTACTAGCATGTCTGGGTTTTAGTGAGCCAACTACTATCTTTTGGAATGCAAGCCCAAGCAAGTGGGCAGACCTTCTAGCTCAAAGAATAACAATGATATCTGTCATCTGTTCAAGGACAGCATCTCCCCTTCTGTTAATTCCAACCATTGATTCAAACAAGGCACATATTGATAAATTCCTTGATTGAGGTAGAGTATATGTGGATACAAAACCCAGCATAAGTTCATTGGATGAATTTTCCTTCCTACTTATGTGATCCATATCGATCGTTGTGAAATCTTTGTAATTTCCCTTCCAACATAGTGGGTTCATTGACTATACATTTGAATTGACCAGAATTTATTTTTGCATTGACTAGTCCTCCTCTTATATGCCCCACTATGGATTCTTTTCTCCCTGCTGATTATTTTTTTCTTTTTGAAATGATCTAATCTCATTCTAACTACCTCATTTTTTGTGCAATCTACTTTGGTGTTATATTGCCTTTGAATACGAACATCCTGCCAGTTGTGGAAGGGATATAGTTTTTCTTTGCATCTTTGAATTATTTTGGTGATTTGGATGGAAGATTCTTTTGCTCAGCCTAGAAGCTACAAAATACTGAGTTGCGAGTCTCTGATTAGAATTCAACTCCAATGTGGACATTCTTCACAGAATATTGCTAATGCTTTCTGATTAAATTTGAACTTAAATGAAAATTGTCTATATTTAATTTATGATGAATACTTTTCCGTGAATATCTCATTTCAGAATATTAGAATTCATAGAATATTGCCTATGCTTTCCAATTATTTTTGACATTTAAAGAAAATTGTCTGTCTATTTTATTTATGGGA
Source organism: Pinus albicaulis (assembly GCA_034641835.2). Lineage (NCBI taxonomy): Eukaryota > Viridiplantae > Streptophyta > Pinopsida > Pinales > Pinaceae > Pinus > Pinus albicaulis. The sequence goes on along the minus strand of CM076581.1, from coordinate 412,281,112 downwards.
AGATTGTTATATTTCTCAGAATATTGCTTATGTTTTCTAATTATATTTTGAAATTTAAATAACTTGTCTACTTGCCTATTTTAAATAACTTTCCTATTTTGTTTATAGGCAGAATGTTGAACTTCCACAAAATATTTCCCTTTCTTTCTGATTAAATTTCGAAATTTAAAGAAAATTGGCCATGTTTATTTTGTTTATAAGCATAATGTTTAAATTTTCATAATATTTCCCCTGCTTTCTGATTAGATTGTCAAAGCTGAAGAAACTTTTCCATTTATTTATTTAGACACAGAATGTTGAACTTCTCGGGATATTACCTACTGTATTTATAAGTAGAATTTTCATCTTTTCATCATTTTCCCCATTCTTTCTGATCAAAATTTGAAGTTTAAAGACATATATTTTATTTATAACACCCCAAAACAAGCTTCTTTGTAAAATAAAATTAGATAAAAAGAACTATAGGATTAGGAAGTTTAAAATCCTGAATATGCCAATGCATCAAACACTAGTCTAGTTGGTTGAGGGTGATTAAAAGGCTCGTAGATGGAGTCCAAAAGGAATATATCCAAACTTTTTTGATGGTTAAAGTACTATAAGATAAAATATTCTGTTATATGACCACCTGCTTCCAAATTCTCTGGGGAATTTGACAAATCTAGAAAGCATCATCTGAATCGGTGTGAAAGTTTGGAAATGTTTCCAAATTCTGTGGGGTATTTGACAAATCTAAAAAACATCAATTTAACTCAATGTAAAATTTTTAAAATGCTTCCAAATTTCTTCTGTAATCTATTGCAACTGAAATATCTGCATTTGAGGGGCTGCTCCAGTTTGACTATCTTCAATGAAACACTTGGAAACATAATCATGCTTGAATGCTTAGATCTGTCACTTTGTTCCCAGATGGAATTACTACCTCCCCAAGTTGGTAGTCAACAATCCCTGAAAAAATTAAATTTGGTGGGTACAAACCTCAAAGAGTTGTCGAGTGATGTTCTATGCCTCAAAAATTTGGCATTTCTAAGATTAGGAGGGTCTTCGCTGGAAGTACTTCCACCTTCGCTCGGTTATCTAACGAGTTTGAAGGAATTGTGGCTTCGAAAATGCAAGAATCTACAACATTTTCTGGATTCAATTGGACTTTTGACTCAATTTCCTCTGTTAAACATATCAAGATGTGGAATACAGTACCTACCACCAACTGTCATGGAGATGAACAATCTGAAAGTTTTAATAGTATGCAGGTGTCCTTTAACTGAACTACCAATTAAAAGGAATGAAGGAGATGAAGAAGACCAATTAATGGAGTACACATGCATGGTTAAACTCAACGAGTTAAAAACTGTACCACACAGATATATCACAGGTAATCTTTCCTGCAGGCATTTTCCCCAACCTTAAACATCTCAAAATATGAATGTTAACGCCTTTCTAAAATTGAATTATATTTCCAGCTAATTAGGATATTTATATGATTAAATGGAAATTAAAAAACTCTGCACGTGTTACATGCTGAAATTTAAAGAAATTTTTCAATGTCTTTTGACGTTACATTCATAATTTAAAATTATTACGCAAAAAAAATTTCGATTTACTTTGGGAAGGAATGAATAGAAAAACACATGATTACAAGCAGATCACGAAAAAGCAGAGGTCATTAAATCTGAAGCCCTGCAAACAATACAGAACTATCTGCATATTTCATGAATGCCAAAAAATATTTTTATGTAACAACTTTAGACTCCACTCCCATAAACAGAAGAAAATACAGAAGATAGAGCAACATGTCATTACATAAAAATTGTTAACAACAGCTTGCCTATATGTTAAAGAACTACCAACAAAATGGAAAATGTTGGCAATTAATCTAGGGAGCTGGTAAGATCATGATTAAAATTTGAGTGAGGTGAATCAGGTGGATAGGATGGAATGAACAAATAAAAAAGACGACTTTTGACATTGTCTGGAATTTCATTCTCTTGAGTCTCAATAGCCTTGGATGGATCTTTCAGTTCTTAGAGAACTAGCATCCCAGTTGGCAAGTTGATCCGTAACATTATTGCATGCATTAGGGTTTACACCCACTACATGTACATGACTGAATAATTTCATCAGATCATGAATTTTATTTCAACACAAGTTCCAATTTCTAGTTTAATGTCTTAGGTTGGTTGTAAAGGGGCTAAAGAGTACACTGAACAGATTTTGTAATGATTTGGGAAACCACTTGAAGAACAAGTTGTCGGATATTCAATGTTAGTGTAAAGTGTTGATGGTTGAAGTTATAGCCATATTATTTATGGAGTCTCCATTATGAAGATGGGTTCACCTTGGTGATTTGTAATAACTCCTATAATTCCTTCCCTACCTGGGTTGCTCTTGGACAAACTTGTTGAAATGTGATTTGAAATTTGCAAAAGCGTGTGGTGTTTCCTGAGTCCAGACATCAATAAGTGTAGTTGAAGTTGTTTAGAACACGTTTCAAAGATGTGTTTGTGTCTATATCAGCAACCTGCTCAACAACTATATGTTTTTCATCAGATGTAGAGTGCATGTGTCCAGCTTTGAATGTTTAGCTTCAATGGCCTCTTTCATGTTACTATAGATGTATAATTGGAAATGCACTAGAAAGAGTTTGAATCTAAGAAATTGATCCATATGATGACTGGTTATTTCAATTAGAAATTGCAAACCTTTTGACAGGGCCAAACTGCAGTGAGATTATTAACAGAAACTTAAATTTTTCATGCAAATTTTAGAATCAAATTTGAAAATGATCCTAAATTATCCCTCTCGAGTGTGAGAGATCTGGATTTCCCTTCGAAACACTATGAAAGAACAAATTGAATCGACTATTGGAATTAAAAGAAAGGGAGATGCTCAGATATCATTGGTATTCCTTGAGTTGGAAGACTGCATCTATTTTTTTTCCATATACATTTTTTTTCCATTTGTATTCTAACACTTTCTACCCACTTACAACAGTAGGAAGTGCGACCAATCGAAAGAGAGACAAATAGTTGCCACATCGGCAGAGCGACAACAACCGATGAAGTCTGCATACCGTCTGACTTGTGACGAAGTCTGCAAGACATAGGACTTCTGACGAATTCTGCAAACCATCGGTAGAGTGACTAAAAGTTAAAAATGTCAGACTTATGACATACTTTTCAAAACTTCATAAACGTCGGAATAGCGACAAAGTGTTTCCAAGTCGGAAGAGTGATGACAACCGACAAAGTCTGCATACCATCGGACTTGTGATGAAGTCTGCACAACGTCGTACTTCCAACAAATTCTGCAAATTGTCGGTAGAGCGACTAAAAGTTAAAAACATCAGACTTAGGATGTACTTTTCAAAACATTAGAAACGTCGGAATAGCGATGATGATGGAATGTCGAAATAGCGATGATAGGGTTTTTTGGAATAGTGACGCTCTTGCTAATGTCAGCATAGCGACGCTCAGTAGGTAACATCAGAAGAGTGACGATCGTCTGGAAATGTTGGAAAATGTGTCGCTCTTCCAAAACTTAACTGAAGTGTCGGAATTGTGACGTTAAGAGAAACCACGTTTTTCCCCACCTCAAAGTGTCGCTCTTGGGACGCCTATGTGTTGCAAGAGTGAAATTTTGGCCATCGTAAATTGGGCCAAATGTGCTAGTGCCAGTTCAAATAACATAACAGATTTTGTGTTCATTAGCATTCAAAACCAATTACCAAACCCAAGTCACAACCCGTGCACACAGCCAGTGGGGTCTGCACACAGCAGGACTGAGGATCTCCGCGCACACAACTAGTAGGATTCCTTACCCAAAACTACCCAAAACAGATCTCAACATTTCGTACGTAGCATCAATCTTACTTAATTTTTTCTAGACTCAAACTATCTATCTATTTATATCATCATAGGCTGCGTTATCCTGTGGTCCACAAACCATGGTTTGTAGACTCTAGGTCTACCCTTTGACCCATTACAATACATTGGGGGCTTCGACCCACCCCAAAGCCCTTACGCAAGACCAATTACTACAAAAATATATCAAAAACGCAGCGTTAGAACATATCAAAACGCAGCTAGGGGACCTTGTTCCAACAGGCCCCAACACAATCTTGTGACTCATCCCGAGTTACAGCGGCCGTGGGGTTTGCATATTTTCTTGGAGCTACTTAATGGCATCTACCAGAGGTGGCAACACTCCTTCACTCTATGTGCAGCATTCTATGCAATTTCCACCAACTTCTACGAAGTTGAGCCTTCAGTGGTAGCGGTGAAACTTTCTAGGGTCTGATTCAGTTGTTTGACTACAACATCCAAATCTTGAGATAACTTGAGGGCTTCATCGGCCCATGCCTTGAGGTGGTCACTCAAAACCTTATTCTTGTGGGGAAGCTCTTCCAGGTCATCTATGAGCGCATGGATATCTCACAGACATGCCAGGCGTTTAGTGGGGATCAGAGTGGGCATTGTAGCCTCCAGTTGCTCAAATTCTTCTTCCTTATGGTGTAGTTCTTGAGTAAATTCATGCAGGAGAGGGTTGCGTTGCACCTTAGACCATAGCTACATAGTTGTCTCAAGAAATTTGGCACCCTGAGCGATCTGAGCTGTAATGGTGTTCGTGCCTTCTATTACTAGCGTAGCTCTCTGGGCGCGTACCTCGGGAGGGGTTTCCAGTTGCAACTTAGCTTGTAATGCACCAATCTGCTGCTCCATCTTGGTCTTGACATTCTTGATATCAGTCCCTAAATCTTATCCTGGGGGTTGGAAGAGGCTGGAATGTATTCTATCACATCTGCGTAGAGGCTGCTAATTAGACACTCTAACTCGGTCTGTTGCGTGGTGGCAAGGATGCACGCGGCCTGTGCCTGGAATGCCTCGGTGGTATTTTCTATGATTTTTTGATTGGCTGAATTTACCTACTGCTGCACCCGATAGTCTCTATGTTGGATTTCCTCAAAGAGGAATGTGTGGAGAACCTACAACGGCTCGTGTGGAAGATGGGCCAATTCCAAGTGTACTTTTGCGCAAACCTGGGCTTGCGCACATAAGGCAGGCGGACTGAGAGTGATTGTTATGCTTGGCAGGGTGCAGAGGTGGCTCTCGGTTGTGGAGATCAACTCAGTGGTTGTTGCTGGAGGTAGCCTCGCTTGAACCACACTCGTCTATAGGGTATCAACCTTGAGTTGAAGAGCTTGGACCTTAGACTGTAATACAGCAACTGCGTCCTTCTGATGCTCTTCCAAGGCAAGCCATCTATCTTTTGAAGTGAGGGTGACCGCATCTGCAATTTGCTCCAAATATTCCTCAGTTAAGGTAACCTTAATCTCCCTACCAGGCCTCGTTTCCTGTCATTTTATTTTTTGGTCCTTGATAGGTTCGGTTTTCCATTTTGTACCACGCGAGGAACTAGTACCCTGCGTATCCAGACCCTCAGCCTCCATGTCCTGCTGCGATTCCTACTCCATGCCCTACGCTGTGTCTGGGGGAACCTTCGGCTTGGTGGAGACTTCTAGGGCACAACCTTCCAAATTCTTGGTGGTATCAGGTAGGGTGGGGGTCTTCAGGACTATGTTTTTTCCAACAATGTCAGCTACGGCCGATTTGAATCCCAATCTCCAATGTGGTAGCCAAGTGGCGATGAACCGGTTGATTTTCTCATCGGCAACCATGTAAGTCAGTGACATCCAAGCTGGATCCTTATGGCCCTAAATCTATAAGTTGTGCATCGTGACCTGGAATGTTGTGATTCTCTTGTACTTTTCGTAGACCGTCAGTGAAAAGCGTGGTCGGGAGTGAATTGCTGCTATAAGAGTGATCTGAAATAGCACCCAAAATAATTTTTTTTCCTTAATACGTTGCTCATCTTTTGAGTCCCATAAGTTTGCATATCACACCCCTTCACAGATGTCCGGTTCAAGCTCAGGGAGGACCGATCCTTTAGGGGCTTCCCATGCAACCAATGCACCTCTTGCACATTTTCCAGAAACTCATTATAGAGGAATTGCGACCAGTTAAAGAAGACCCCTTTTTCGCAGCGTCTAGTAAGCTTAATCACATAGGCGGGGAAAGTTGTGGCCTCGCTTTTGCGCATCATTTTGCAAGCCAGCAGTAAGGTACCCATGCACACTCTAGGGTCAACAATGGTGTTGATTATGAACCCTCTGGTGTTGCACTCGACATGGTAGTCTTATCGCACCTTTTCGGCGATCTATTGCTCGTACTTCTTGCCGACACGCTCCATGGGATTTAGCCCCTCTATGGGGAAACTAGTAATGTGATGAATTAGGGTGACATCGAGGGGAACGTAGTCCTGGATCCAGAAGCTATCATCATGGATCAGGGCTAGTAGTTGTCGCACAACTTGATCAGTTACATTGTATCGGCCAAAGTGATGTATCCGTAGCAAGTTTAGTAATCTAGATTTTTCTAATCTGCGCACCCATGTCATTGGTACGAACCTTAGAACCTTGTCAACCAGTACTCTTTCGAGGTACAGGTTAGGTGCCAATTCTGGGAAGGCCTCCAAGTTGGAAAGGTCATGATCGTTGAACTTAATTAAGGAGAGCTTATCGTATGCTTCTCCAATTATGGGGACTTCACCTGGAATAAGCGGAATTTTCATATAGGAATGCAGACCCTCGAGATTCTTAGGCGTGCGCACTGAGGGTCTTCAAGGCCAAACATAGGGCGGTAGCCAAGTGATTCGTGTAGTGAGCCGATCCTCTTCATGCGTAGACAGAGGTTGCTTTGTCGAGTTAGGCGATGATGCCTTAGGCACCATTCGGGAAGATTACACGTTTCGATGGGAGGTGTGCGGCTTCCCCCCAACACATTTCGTACCCTGCCCTACCCTTGCTCTCGGCCTTTCCCTTTACTCTTATTTTTCTCCACCTGCTTCCCCTTGTTTGGTGTGGACACGACTTCTTCAACTTCAAGGGTGACCTCCAATACTTCATCGGATGCTCGCTCAGTAGAGGCTACGGTCTGCGATGATTCAGTGGGATCGGTCGGAGTCATTCTCACTCGGAATACGAACTCGGTGTTACTAATATTAGAGGGGGTAGCACGCCCAGACATGAACATAGCACAATAGTTATGGTAATTCTCAAGGCACAATATTTTCAGCACATGCAGAACCCAATTCAAATTTTTCCTCCTCCATTTATAGCGTTGAACAGTGGACAACGGTCGAATGAAACTTAGTTGAAACTTACCATTAAGGAAACGGTAAAAAAACTTCGAAAATCGCCACATTAATTGCCTACTACCCACTTCTTCCAATGGTAAAGTTGGATTTTTACCGAGCGTTAATTTTCCAACGACTAGTTTTCATAGCTGTATATTATCCCTACGCTCCCAGCCTACCTTCCCGAGCTTCCTAACCTGCGGCCAACCCCTGCGCGTATAATGGGCTTGCCTGCGCATTTCCTCGTGCCTGCATGTATTCCTTCCAATACAGTTACTCCTCATTTGATCAGCATGAAGGAGTCCTGATAGGGCTGTTTGTGCTCAACTTAGTGTCCCTAAATTGAGTTCATTAATTGTCAACCAGGGCTAGTAAACTGCTGAAGTGTGGTGCAATATATGTGCCTAGGTATTTGTTTCTCACTACGTTGTGTTTAGTGTTTTATGATTTTTTTGGTTTTATGGTTTTATGTTTTAAAAGGGAAAGAACTAAGTGCTGGTGAAAAGAAGCTATTGGTTATTTAAAACATAACAAAGCCTAAACTATGGATGACAAACAACAAATGCAAAGCTTGATAATGACTTCATTGCAAGGAAATAAATCACAACATGAGCTTGAACTTATCCAATTCATTCATTAAAGATGTGTTGGAAGATCTTGAGAGATGGACAAGTTAAGTGTAAATGAAGTTCCCCTAAATAAACAATTAACTCACAATATTACAAAAAGAATGATTATTTGTAACACAGTAAGGTTTCTATTCTAGATTAACCTATGATGTTGAAGTTACCCTATTCTAAAACTTGACTTATCACTACTAGGCCTTATTCAGAAGTTTAGAGATTTTCAAGAATAATGTTTGGGAAAAAGGCTATAGGTGAATTTGTAAAATATTTGCAGAATAATCCAAGCCTTAAACTGATATTACTGACCCCTGTTCATGTGATGATGTATCAATATAAATTCAGAACAAAAGCAAGTTGTAAATAATGAAGGCCGAGAGACTAATCTTATCAACTAGTACTATTTGAAATACAATGGATAACACTAGGCTAGAATGCGGTCTATCAATATTAAAATACAGTGACTACAACCAAACTAAAATGCCATTAATATTTTCGTGAAACAAAATGAACTGAGACTAAACTAGAGTGCTACTAATCTACTTGAAGAACAGTGAACAGAGTTAAACTAGAATGCCATTATCAAACTTGAAATGTAGTGACAGAGCCGAACTAAATGCAATCAACCTCCGGAGTGTTATAACTAAATTAACATGCAACTAGTCTATGGAATTCTACAGCCCATCTCGTTCAATATGAATGATATTTTGGAAGAGTTTGTAAAAAACAAGTCTGGTTGTATTATTAAATGCAATTGAACATAAACATAAGATTTGAAAGCAAATACAACTAGGATCTAAGATACCACAGTTGTTTCTTATCCATTGTTAATGATGTTTTGGAAGAGCTTGTAGGAGTAAGACCGACTATGACACTTAGTGTAAACAAGCATAAATCATAAAATTCGAAAGGAAATGCAACTAAAATATACAACACCACAGCTATGCCTTATTCATCGTGATGATATTTTGGAAGAGTTTATAAGAGTAAGTCTAGTTGTGATGATTAATGTAAACAAGTATGAAACATAAACTTCAGAAACCTGCTTAAGCTAGAAATGAAAAACGAGACTAAAATACTTATCTAAGCCGTATGAACAAAGCTGCTCAGGTAGCAGGGGCCCTCTACCACCGGAGTAGCACACAAAATCTACTTCAAGATTGACTCAATGCTTTCAATAAAGTGATGCTTCTTTCATTAAAAGAGAAATTACTTCAAAACAGAGTGTTTTCGGACTTCTGAAATCTAGTAATCAAACACAAAATCTAACCTTGTCCCTCAGTTTCCCGAGTCATATTTATAAAAAAATTACATAACTGACTTGAGATAACCTAGGGATAATTGTCTTTCCAAATAAAAATCAAACTAGGATTTTGATGGTGGTCTCGTGATATGATTAAGGACATCTTGACTGTCCTTATCCTACTAGGAGTCTATCTCCTAGTTTGAGTTCCCACGTGCATAACCACCTACATAATTCCGTTCAAACTTCGTGGAGAGCAAAAAATGATGAGGGAGTGATGTGGAATACATCCATATGTGTTTTTCTCTGAGATGACACCTGGAACCTGCATAGACATGAAGACAGCTGCAGAATCGGCAACTAGCTACAAAATGTCTGCATTCTGTAGCTAGATCTAGTTCAAAAAGTACTACAATGACAAAATCATAAAAACATAGCAAGTTAGTCATGACATACATTCTTAAAGAAATTTTAATTAATTCTATTGATCATTTGAGCCTATAATTAATAATGAACAAAGGAAATGGAGTGGAATGTGGTGGAAGAAAGAACATCTTTGGAGCTCAACATACCCCCACTGCTAGGTTCTTGCATGTCCTCATGCAACTATTCCATGAACTTTGAGACCTCTGCAAGGACATCCAACCCTCTTCTTCTGATTTGCCTGGCAGTCAAAGGCCTTCTGGGCTTTCTTATGACTAACTTGAATCTCAAATTTGTGAGTGCCCTGGTTAAATTTTTATTTCTCTTCTTCAATTTTTCACTGGCTTTGTGTAACTTTTGCATTTGTAGAGACAGAGTTGAATTCATATCAATTTTCAGTTTAACTTGCTCTCTCAGAATTTCATTCTCATTCTTGATATGTCTGTTGAGTATTTTTAACTCATATTTATCTCTCCTTAGGATATCAACTGCAGATTTTGGTGGACTAGGAGTTTTGTCTCTTCCTTCTGAAGCTCTTTTCTCTAATGTCTCAACATAGTTGTAAATTTCTTGCTGTGCTGGGTCTATTTCAGGAGATCCTTCATCAAAATCCTCCTCATTAGGTGTTTCTTCGTCCTCTATGTTTATGACTCCAGTTTGTTTAACCTTTGTTTTCTTTAGTATCCCCTTAAGTCTATGGCTCCTTCTTGGTTGAGATGGTCCTTCTCATTTTTCTCTGGAAAATTTTCTTATTATCCTCTCTTTATTAAGCTGCTTCCTAATCTGAGCCAATTTCTCAAAAATCATTTCTTCACTGCCTTCTTGTATTGTTTTACCAGTTTCAGTTTTGGAGGTTTTCCATCTTCTGCTTCTTTCTGTAGGTTTGTCTTCAGGTGGAGGTTCCTTGGGTTCTTCAAAGTGATTTCTCACTAAGAACTCTTCCCAATTGTCTCCCACTTTTCTCAAATGATTTTCAATCAAAATTTTGACTAAACCATGGTGGTATAAGGTTGTTTCTAGAAATTGAACTCTATTTTGAACACTTGAGGCCATTTTCTTTAAACTATGAAGCAAGAAAAAGGGCAAATTGAGTTCTTCTTCTAAGAAATGCATTATCAACCGAATATGATAAACATAGAAGGTACCATATCTTCCTTCACAAGTGATGAATTTTTGCAAGATAAGAAACATGTTCCTCCATTTGTTCTTTAGTGCAGAGCTAGGGATACCCTTTTTAAAAATGGAAACATCTATACCTGGTGACTTGAGTATCTGCTTCCATGCCTCGTTATGAAATTCTCTATTCTTGAACCACCTTTCTCCTTGTCTGGGCAATTCTGTTGCTTCTGCAATGGAGGCTTCTGTAATGGTGAATTTAATATCTCCTATCTCGACCTCAGCTCCATTGGAGGATCGTGCAAATTTTTTAGTCACCTCCTTGTGAAAGCCACTGAATTTTTCAAAGAATTGCAACCACTCTGCTTGTTGTAACATTTCTTTGATTTGAGGATAACCTTCCAAATACTTAGTTCCGACCGGTTCGGTCCTCACTATGAGACCCATCACTTCTCTTTCCAACCTTCAAATTGTTGCTCCTCTGTTCACGGTGAAAATGGCTATTACAAAGATGTTTTTCCCCACAGATGTTTCCCCTTTGCCTTTCCTCTGATTTTTGTGATCTTTATATGCTTTGTTCTCCCCTGAAAATCATTACTTTTTGAGTCTTCATAACTCCCTTGATTTTTCTTGTTGTCATGGATATGCAGGATCATTTTATTGTAGATCAGGTGATTATTGGACAGTGCTTTCAAGATCTCTGGCTGCAGAATGTTTGTCTAGCTGCAGAATGTCTGACTGGCTGCAGAATGTCTAACTGGCTGCAGAATGTATAACTGATTGCAGAATGTACTTGTAGAAGACTTGAAACATGAAATGGAATGGTTTGGAGCATGAATGGAATGTTGTATGGAATGAGTGAAGATGGATAATAAAATATGGTGTAATGGAATATGAATGAAGTGGATAATAGAGTGGAATGGATCACAACTTATGAAATGGAGTGAAGTATGAGAATTGGCCTGCAATTCATGATATGCATTATTCAATTGCAGAAAAAACATCAAACTTAAAAATCTGGAATGGAAATGAGGTGGACCATGAGGTGAAATGAATGAAGTGTGGATGAATGAATGAAATGGAGTATGGATGAATGAATGAAACGGAATATGGATGGATGAAATGAGATGGACCATAAGTGAAATGGAACTTCTTGCAGAAAAAGAACAAATTTGAAAAGCTAAAGTGTGAGAAAGATTTTGATTTTCACTCTACCTTTTCTGTATAAACATGCTAATCAGTGATTAGTTTTCATGTTTATACTTTATTATTATTATTATTTTTATTTTTATTTATTTTTATTTTATTTTTATTTTTATTTTTTCAATAAAGTGACTTCAAAAAATTCAATTAAGTTGATGAAGAAGAAAGATTCTTCTTCATTAACTTCACATCACTGTTTTCCTGGAACTTCTTGACAAATTATTCTCTTGAAAGTGGCTTATGATACAGTTTCAATCTATGACCATTCACAAGAAAAGTGACCTCTTCTTCATCTATTGTCCTGATTTTTTTGCTCCATTGTCAAAAAATTTCACAATTTCATATGGCCCAAGCCAATGTGTTTGGAATTTACCTTGAAAATATTTGAACTTTGAATCAAACAAGAGAGCCTAGTCACCTTCTTTGAACTTCTTTTCCTTTATGTACTTATCATGCCATATAGTCCTTTGTTGTTGGACTATACTTGTTTTCTGAACTGCATCTTGTCTGATCTCATCCAATTCATTAATCTGATCCAATCTGTGCTTTTGTGCCTCTGTTAGATCAAGTCCTAGCTGAACTGCCATTTTGAAAGTTTGAATCTGGAACTCTATGGGAAACAAAACTTGCTTTCCATAAACAATTTCATAAGGAGTATGACCTGTTGTGCTTCTCCATATAGTTCTATAGGTCCACAAGGCTTCAGGAAGCCTATCTGCCCAATCTCTTCTATGTAAATGAACAGTCTTTGTTAGGATCCCTTCAATGACCTTATTAGTAGATTCCACTTGACCATTTGCTTGTGGATGATAGGGAGTATATTTTCTATGTCTGATTCTGTACCTCTCCATCATTTGTTCCACTTTCCTTGATGTGAATTTAGCTCCTTGATCTGTAACAATTTCCCTTGGGACACCAAAACGAGTAAAAATATCCTCAAAAAGAAAATTAACTACAGATGCTTTAGTAGCAAAAAGTAATGGCTTGGCCTATACCCATTTGGTAACATAATCAGTGCAAACTAATATATATTTCTTTTGTCTTGATGGAGGACTAATAGGTCCTACAAAATCCAAAGCCCATTTTCAAAAGGTTCAATCTGTACCTAAGGCTGTAATGGCATCTCACTTGAAGGAGAAGGTTTCCCTACCCTTTGGCAACTGTCACACCTTTTGACATACTCTTTAGCATCTTTAAAAAGGGATGTCCAATAGTATCCTAAATGAAGGACCTTATAAGCTTTCCTCTTATCAGCAAAGTGTCCGCCACAAGGTTCATCATGACATGCTTTGAGAATCTCAGGCTTCTCATCTTCCCGAACACATCTCCTAATCATAAAATATGGACCTGTCTTGTACAACTCATTAGCAACCCATGAATATTTTGCACTGTCATAAATGATTTTTCTTTTGTCTCTTGCGTTCATTATTGAAGGAAATTTCCCTGAAACTAAATAATTAGCAATGTCAGCAAACCAAGGAGTTTGAGTAGAAATTGCAAAAAGATATTCATCAGGAAATTGATCTTCAACTGGAGTGTCATCTTTCATGTTTTGGAGTCTAGATAGGAAATCAGCTACTGTGTTTTGTTTTCCAGGCCTATCTAGAATGGTAATGTTGAATTCTTGTAAAAGCAATAACCATCTTATGACTCTGCCATTAGTAATTGATTTGTTCATTAGGTATCTAATTGTAGAATGATCTGTGTGAACAAAAGTTTCATAGCCTGTTATATAGTGTCTGAATTTGTTTATGGCATGAACAACAACTAAAAACTCTTTTTCAGTTACAGTATAGTTTAACTCTGAAGGAGTCAAATTTTTACTAGTATAGTAGATGGCATAAGGAATCAAGTCTTTTTGTCCCAATACTGCTCCTAGAGCTGTATCTGAGGCATCTGTTGAAATATGAAAAGGTAACTTCCAGTTAGGTCCCCTTAAAATAGGTGCTTCAGAAATTTTTTTTTCAGGGTCTCAAAGGCTAACTGGCAATCAGAATTCCATTTGAATTCACAGTCTTTGGTAAGTAATTTGAAGAGTGGAGATGCTATCTTGGTGAAGTTTTCTATAAATCTTCGATAATATCTTGTAAATCCTAGAAAACTCCTAACATCTTTTTGACAACTTGGAATAGATAAGTTAGAGATGACTTCAACTTTTGACTCATCAACTCTAATCCCATCCCCTGAAATGTGATGCCCCAAAAAAATACCTTCAGTAAACATCATGAAACATTTCTCATGACTAAGTGAAAAATTTGCTTCTTGACATCTCTTTAAAACTTTTTCCAAGTTTGCTAAGGCTTCTTCAAATGTGTTTCCATAAACTGTGAAATCATCCATGTATACCTCTACACAATCATGTATTAGATCTAAAAAAATTCCTAATACTGCCCTTTGGAATGTTGCAGGTGCATTGCATAATCCAAATGGCAATACTCGGTAAGCATAGGTACCCCAAGGACAGGTAAATGTGGTTTTGTCTTGATCCTCAAGTGCTACTTGAATTTGATTATAACCACTAAACCCATCTAGAAATGAGAAGTACTTTTTGCCAGCTAAGGTATCTAACACCTGATCTATGAAAGGTAGGGGGAAATGATCTTTAAGAGTAGTTTTGTTTAATTCTCGGTAGTCAATACATACCATCCATTTACCATTTTTATTTGGCACAATTACCAAAGGAGAAACCCACTGACTATCTGAAATAGGATAGATAAAGTTGACATTCAACAATTTCTGCAATTCTTCTTTAACAATCTCCCTAAGAATTGGATCCATCCGTCTTTGAGGTTGTTTGATTGGTTTACAATTTTCCTCTATGTAGATGTGATGAGTGCAAGTCTTGGGGCTTATCCCTTTCATATCAGTGTACTCCCATGCATATGCAGAAGAATGTCTCTGTAAGATCTTGACTAGCTCTTCTTGTTGAGATTTTTCTAGGTTCATGTTTATGTTTAAAGTTTTTCCTAGAAATATTTCACTTGTAGAGCTGCCAAATTTATCCATAGAATGAAGAGACATCTGTCTTGATGATAGAAAATCAATTTTGGATTCTTCTTGAAATTTTTCATGTTTGTATTCTGAAGAGGATTCAAAGTTTTCTAAAGTATTCAGAATTTGACTATCTTCACTAATTTCTGAAATTGTGAAGAGAGGTTGTAAGTCTTCTTCATCCTCTATCCAGTGAGTACCATCTAAATCTATAATTGTCCTTGCTGGAGGATACAAGGTGAATTTCTTAGTTGAACTACCATCAGAGATATACATAACACCAGATCTACAACTAATGAAAGCATTAGCTGTAGCTAACCAAGGTCTTCCTAATATAATAGGATGCCCTCCTAGATTATTCTTAGGAGTTAAGATCATGAAATCCACAGGGTACTCCCAAGAATCTAGGGACATTGGAATGTCTTCTATTACCCCATCAAGTTTGATCACAGATTTGTCTACTAATTGTAATAATGTGGGTGTAAAGAGAAGATTAGGAAGTTTCAGTTTATCCATGATTTTTCTACTCGTGATATTTATTGCTGCTCCTAAATCAATGAGTGTGTTTTGGATCTCAATTCCATTGATGTGAATTTTAACAACTGGATTTCCTGGGTCTAGATACTTTGGAATAGAAATCTTACCCATCATAATATCTGCTATTTTTCCTGCCAGTTGAATTTTCTTTGTCTCTCTTATTCTTTTTATTGTTTTCTTCATGCTCAACTCCTTTATTGTCTTTTCTAAGATTGGAATTTCCTTGATAGCTTGTAATAATGGAATCTTAATACAGAAATTTCTCAGCTCATCTAGCAAATCATAATTAGGCACCATAATTTGTTTTTCTACACCTCTATCAATTTGTAATCTTTTTGGAAAGGGAGGTGTAGGAGTGGATGTTGATGGCTACTCTAATATAGGAGTTGAAATTATTGGTTCTTTTTTTTTTGGTTTTTCAATGTTTGGGTCCTGAAAAGATGTGTCTTCTTCAAGACTTTTATTTTCCCGTAGAGAATATTCCTCAGAGTTGTCTTGTTCTTGTATCATCACAGAAGGTTTCCTCTTTTCAAGTATTATTCTAGACCTAGGTTGAACATCACTAAGGTCTAGAGGAGTAATTAAATAAGTTGGAAACTGTTGGCCTTCTATCATGTATGTATTCTGAGGATTTTTATTGTTGGGGTTTGGTATGGGTTGAGCAGGCAACTAATTTGATTTCTGAGGAAATGGTAATGGGAGTGGTTGATTTTGATGTTGTGGGTTCTGAGGATTCTGTTGAGGATTTTGTTGAGGATTTTGAGAAGAAAAATGTGGGTATGGTAGATAGGATGGTGGATATTGATAGTACTGGGAGTATCTTCCATAGGGATTTTGTGCTCCTTGTGCCCAAGCTTGAGATTGATTTTGAAATTGGGGCCAAGGTTGCTGCCAAGAATTCCAATTTAGTGGAGGCTGATTATACAATTGATCATGGAATCCTTGTGTTTCAGGTCCTTTCCAAGGCCTTCTAGAGACAAAATTGAGAGATTCTATGGAATTTGTAGGAATTTCCTCTTGAAAGACAGGTTTAAGACCAGGAAGTGAGGGACATATCTTGGTTTCATGTTTTTCTCAACAAATTACACAGGTCTCTACAACTTTTGCATCCAAAGGACATTCTCTCAAGGCATGCTTCTTTCTACATTTGGGACAAAAGATGGCTAAGGCATCAGATTCAGCTTTTTGCTTGTTTTGTAACTTAAGGGTTTTTATTTGTTCACTAAGACTCCCTGAGATGTCAGATTTTAATTCATCAAGCATATGCCCTATCTCTGCCCTACTTACTGTCCCAGAAGCAGAATTACTTTCCCTTGCAAGAGCAGGGTCTCTTGGACCTTTTACAGTTTTGGATTTCCCTCTTGAAAGGTTGATACATAACTCAGATATTTCAAGTAATGTGAGCTGAGATATATCCCCTTTTCCCATCATGTTAAGGATATCCAACCATTAATCCCTAATTGTCTTCAACAAGAGAGCTTTTAAGGTGTCTTGATCTAAGTTCTCCATTTTTTCTCTTTTGATGTTGTGATGAAATCTCTCCAACAAATCTTCCAGGTTTTCATCTTCTTTTTGTATCATCTTGAACACTTCCTCCTTATGATTGACTGGCATACAATAATCCAAATACCTCTCTAAAAATTCTTGTTTCATATCTTCCCATGTCCTAATGGAACTGTTGATCAAACTCATAAACCACTTCAATGCTGCTCCTTTCATTGTTGAAGGAAATAGTTTAAGTTTTTGAGCATCTTGTAAGTAGTCATAAGTTCTACATAGGACTTCAAATTCAAATAGGAAGGTTTCAGGATCTTTATTTTTTAGATCACAAAGTTTGGAAGGACAGAGGGTGAAATTTTTTTCATAGTTGCATTGGTTTCTTCATCTACTATAGGAAACCCAAAAGAGCTTCCCATTTCTCTTCTACCTCTTCTGCTGCCTCCTTCTTCACCTCTACCTCCTTCTCCTCTACCTCTACCTCTACCCCCTCCAAATAGTGTGTGTTATCCATTAAAAACTCCTCCTCCCCCTTCTTCTGCCATAGTTTATTCTTCTGTGGAAGTTGAAAGAATTGTATCTCTAGTAGGAATTAGTGAATCTTCTTCAGGCAGGCTTGGTGGATGAAGTGGAAGGTATTTATAATGGAATATCTGATATTAAGTCTTCTCGAAGTCTAGGATCAGTAAAGGATGGAATATGGATTTCAGTTGGAGGTGTGCTGGCTCTTGGACTAGGTGAAACAAGAGGTGTTCTAGGAATCAAGCTTCTGCTTCTGCTTCTTATGAATCTACCCCTTGAGTCTCTCTCTCTACGCATATCATTGTTTTTGGGAGTTAAGAAATAAGGCTACCTAGTTACACTTCCCTGGCAACGGTGCCAAAATGTTTGTGCTCAACCTAGTGTTGCCTAAGTTGAGTTCATTAATTGTCAACCAAGGTTGGTAAACTGCTAAAGTGTGGTGCACTATATGTGCCTAGGTATTTGTTTCTCATTACATTGTGTTTAGTGTTTTATGATTTTTGGTTTTATGGTTTTATGTTTGAAAACTTAAGTCTTTGATGAAAGAAGCCTTCAGTTTATTTAAAACAGAACAAAGCCTAAACTACGGATGAAAAACAACAAATGAAAAGCTTGATAATGACTTCATTGCAAGGAAATAAATCACAACATGAGATTGAACTTATCCAATTCATTCATTAAAGATGTGTTGGAAGAGCTTGAGAGATGGACAAGTTAAGTGTAAATGAATTTCCCCTAAACAAACAATTATCTCACAATATTACAAAAAAAATGATTATTTGTAACACAGTAAGGTTTCTATTCTAGATTAACCTATGATGCTGAAGTTACCCTATTCTGCAACTTGAATTATCACTACTAGGCCTTATTCAGAAGTTTAGAGATCTTCTAGAATAATGTTTGGGAAAAAGGCTATAGGTGAATTTGTAAAAGATTTGCAGAATAATCCAAGCCTTAAACTGATATTACTGACCGCTATTCATGTGATGATGTATCAATATAAATTCAGAACAAAAGCAAGTTGTAAATAATGAAGGCCGAGAGACTAATTTTATCAACTAATACTACTGGAAATACAATGGATAACACTAGGCTAGAATGCGGTCTATCAATCTTAAAATACAGTGACTACAACCAAACTAAAATGCCATTAATCTTTTCGTGAAACAAAATGAACTGAGACTGAACTAGAGTGCTACTAATCTACTTGAAGTACAGTGAACAGAGTTAAACTAGAATGCCATTATCAAACTTGAAATGTAGTGACAGATTTGAACTAAATGCAATCAACCTCTAGAGTGTTATAACTAAATTAACATGCAACTAGTCTATGGAATTCTACAGCCCATCTCGTTCAATATGAATGATATTTTGGAAGAGTTTGTAAAAAGCAAGTCTGGCTGTATTATTCAATGCAATTGAACATAAACATAAGATTTGAAAGAAAATACAACTAGGATATAAGATACCACAGCTGTTTCTTATCCATTGTTAATGATGTTTTGGAAGAGTTTGTAGGAGTAAGACTGGCTATGACACTTAGTGTAAATAAGCATAAATCATAAAATTTGAAAGGAAATGCAACTAAAATCTACAACACCATAGCTATGCCTTATTCATCGTGATGATGTTTTGGAAGAGTTTATAAGAGTAAGTCTAGCTATGATGATTAAGGTAAACAAGTATGAAACATAAACTTCAGAAACTTGCTTAAGCTAGAAATGAAAAACGAGACTAAAATAATTATCTAAGTTGTATGAACAAAGTTGCTCAGGTAGCAGGGGCCCTCTACCACTGGATTAGCACACAAAATCTACTTCAAGATTGACTCAGTGCTTTCAATAAAGTGATGCTTCTTTCATTAAAAGAGAAATTACTTCAAAACATAGTGTTTTCGGACTTCTGAAATCTAGTAATCAAACACAAAATCTAACCTTGTCCCTCGGTTTCCCAAGTCATATTTATAACAAAATTACATAACTATCTTGAGATAACCTAGGGATAATTGTCTTTCCAAATAAAAATCAAACTAGGACTATGATGGTGGTCTCGTAATATGATTAAGGACATCTGGACTATCCTTGTCCTACTAGGAGTCTATCTCCTAGTTTGAGTTCCCACGTGCATAACCACCTACAGAATTCCGTTCAAAATTCGTGGAGAGAAAAAAATGATGAGGGAGTGATGTGGAGTACATACATATGTGTTTTTCTCTGAGATGACACCTAGAACCTGCGTAGACATGAAGACAGCTGCAGAATAGGCAACTAGCTACAGAATGTCTGCATTCTGTAGCTAGATCTAGTTCAAAAAGTACTACAATGACAAAATCATAAAAACATAGCAAGTTAGTCATGATATACATTCTTAAAGAAATTTTAATTAATTCTATTGATCATTTGAGCCTGTAATTAATAATGAACAAAGGAAATGGAGTGGAATGTGGTGGAAGAAAGAACATATTTGGAGCTCAACAAGGGCTTCAACCGGCTTCCATTAACATATCCTGGTACAAGATCCTCAGCAGTGTAACTAATTGGATAGCTCCTCCATCAGTGATTTGATGTACCATATAGGGGCCTAGCCAGTGCTGAAGGAACTTCCCTGGGTGTTTCGCAAACTGGGTGTCATATAGCAGGACCAATTATCCTTCCGAAAAGACCTTCTTCTGGATATTTCTATCATGCCATGCTTTTTCCCGAGCCTTCTGAATTTGCTGATGAAAGTTAGCAATGAATTGATCTTCCTCCAAGGCGACTAGTTGTGCTAAGCATTCCTCCATGATATCGAGCTCCTCCATGTTTTTAAAGCCTACGATGCGCAAGCTAGGAATGATATACTTCGTGGGAATAATGGCCTCCTTTCCATAAACCATCCGAAACTATGCTTTCCCAGTCAATTTCTTGCACGTGGTCTAATACGCCCAAAGGACTGACGGGATGCGCACGTCCTAATCACTTCAATAGACATTACAGATCTTGGTCAGTGTCTGTTCCAGAATTTTATTAAAAGATTCTACCATTCCATTTGCCTATGGCTGATATGTGGTAATTTTTTCATGGTGGATTCAAAATTATTCAGTCAAAGCTTGTATTCTTTCATTAACGAAATGCGTACCTCTATCACTCATCAAGATCTTCAAGCAACCAAACCTGGTTAGAATGTGCTAAAAATTAAGTGCGTAGTGGTATCTATAGTAAAATCCTTCACATCTTGTGCTTCATCCCATTTGGTTACATAATCAGTCACAGTGATGATGTAGCGGGCACTTATTTTCTTCCCTGGTGAGTTTATGGGCCCAATGAAGTCTATGGCCCATTTTTCAAACACTTGCAAGGCCATCTATGGTTGCAAGGGAGTTTCGTCCCTGTGCAATGGTCTTCCTCTCCTTTGTCATGTGTTGCAGAGTTTGCAATAGTCATAAGAGTCACTATGAAGTGTGGGCCACCACAGCCCAGCTCTTAAGATCTTTTGTGTCGTTTCTTTCGTTGCGTAGTGACCTCCTGCTACGCCTCCATGGGCTTCTGCTAAAATGGCTTGTCTTTCATGCTCCAGAACATATCTTCACGGTACCTCATCATCTCCCAGATTATACAAGTGGCCCACAATGATGGTAAAATCCGTCGAGCGGGTTACCAACTCTTTTTTCTGTTGTACTGAATATTCTGCAAGTGCCATCCCCGTAGTTAAGAATTGAATAATATCGTAAAAGTGCGCATCAACCATCTTAATAGAAAAAAGTTGCGCACCAGGAAATCCTTCCTCTAGGTTGGTTGGCTCTTCACCATCCTTGATTTGGGACAAGTGGTCTAGTCTAGCATTCAATTTCCCCGGCTTCACAGTTATCTCAAACTCATATTCTTGAAATAGCAATAACCATCAGCAAATATTCCCCCCCAACACAAGCTTATTGAATAGGTACTTCAAAGCAGAGTGATCCGTGAACATATTGAAGTGCCCTCCCAGCAAATAATGTCATTATTTCTGCAGGGCATATAGCATGTCCAGCCCCTCACGCTCAGTAGTGGAGTAGTTATGCTCTGCACTAGAGATTTTTATACTAGCAAATGCAACCGGGTGGTTAATGTCCCCCTCCCTAGGCTGCGTAAGGACAACTCCAAGGGTGATCCCTGAAGCATCTACATGGACATGGAAAACCTTCGCTCAGTTAGAAAATATGAGGATAGGTTCAGAGACCATATTTTCCTTGAGTATCTCAAAACTCTTCTGACACTATGCATCCTAAAAAAATGAAACGTCCTTCTTTAGCAACTTCTCCATCGGTGTCATGATCAATGTGTACCCTTGAATGAAATTCCTGTAGTAGCCCGTGTCTACTCAACTTAGTGTTCCTAAATTGAGGTCATAAATTGTCAACCAAGGTTAGTAAACTGTTCAAGTGAAGTGCACTATATGTGCCTAGGTATTTGTTTCTCACTACGTTGTGTTTAGGGTTTTTCCAATGTTTTTGGTTTTGTGTTTTTATTCTAAGAGGGAAAAGAACTAAGTTTTGGAAAAGAGAAGTTGTTGGTCACACTAAAACAGAGCAAAACCTATTCTAAATTATGTATGGCTCTTGAGAACAGAAAATGCAATACTTTAACAAGAAAAATAACTCATAGCAAGAACTCAATAACTCACAACATGAACTCAATAACTCATAACATGAACTCAATCCCATTCATTCATTAGAAATAAGTTGGAATAGCTTGAGAAAAAGATAAGTTAGTGCCATGAGGTTCTTCTAAGTAAACAACCACCTACAAGATCACAGATAAAATCTTATCCATGGCTAGAAATTTGTTGGAACATATTTGGAAAAGATAGTCTGCAACACAGTGAGGAACTCTACTCTAAATTAACCTATGACACTAAAATTAATCCATTCTGTAACTTAAATTTTCACTACTAAGCCTTATTTGGAAATTAGAAGTCTTTTGGAATAGTTTTGGGAAAAAGGCTATTTGCACAATCATAAGAGATTGCAGAACAGTCAAGGCCTTGAACTGATATCACTACTTCCTGTCCATATGATAATGTATTGGAAGAGATTAATAACAAGAGTAGTTTGTAAATAATGAATGCCGTGAAGTCTAATTCAACTAGCTAATCAAAATTGAAATACAGTGACTATAACTGAAATAGAATGCAATTAAACTAACTTGAAACACAATGAACAGAAACTGAACTAGGGTGCTTTTAACCTCCAGAGTATTGCAACTAGACTAAAAATGCAACTAATCATTGAAATGTTTCAGCTCTGTCTCATTCAGGGTTAGTGGTATTTTGGAATAATTCATAGAATAGGACTGGCTGTAACATGTGATGTAAATGAGCATAAAAACATAAAGTTCAACAAAAATCAGTAAGCTCTGAAACACCACAGCTATGTCTCATCCAGTGTTAGTGATATTTTGGAAGAGATTAATAAGAACAATACTAACTGTAACAACTGATGTAATTGAGCACAAAAACATAGAGTTCAAAGAAATGCAACTAACTCCTAAAATACTACAGTTATATCTCATTCAATATTAGTGATATTTTGGAATAATTCGTAAGAACAAGACTAGACTGTAGCATCCAATTCAAGTGAATATAAAACACAAAGTTCATAAAATTTCTTAAACTAGGAATGCAACAAGGCTAAAGTTACTTATCTAAACAATGTGCACAAAGCTTCTCATGCAGTAGGGGCCCTCTACCACCGGATTAGCATACAAATCTCCTCAATATTGCCTCAGATGTTGCAATAAAGCGGTGCTTCTTTCATTAAAGGAAAATTATTTCAAAAAAACAGAGTAACGGTCTTCTGAGATCTAGCAACAAAACATAAATCTAGCTAGCTGTTTCTCGGTCTCCCGAGTCATTCTTATAAGAAAATTACATAATTGCCCTTGAGATAAAATATGAATAAATGTATTTCCCAACTAAAATCAAATTAGAACTCTGGTGGTGGTCTCGTACTATGATTAAAGACATCTGTACAGTCCTTGTCCTATTAGATGTCTATTTCCTAGTTTTGGTTTCCCACGTGCATAACCACCTGTATAATTCTACTCAGACTTCGTAGGGAGCAAGGAATTATGTGGATGAAGTCTAGAATTCACCCATATGATTTTTTCTTTGAGGTGACACCTGGAACCTGTGAAAACCTAAAGACAACTGCGGAATCGGCAACTAGCTACAGAATGGCTGCATTCTGTAGCTAAATCTAGTAAAAAATTACTACAACAACAAAACCATGAAAGTGTAGCAAGTTAGTCATTATATACATTCTTAAAGCAACTTTAATTAATCCTATTGATCATTTAAGCATGTAATTGATAAGGAACAAAGGAAATGAAGTGAAATGTGGTGGAAGAAAAGGACATCTTTGCGGCTCAACATACCCCCACTGCAAAGTTTTTTCATGTCCTCATGCAATCAACCCATATATTCTGAGACTTCTGCTAGTACATCTAGGCTCCTTCTTCTGCTTTGCTTGATAGTTAATGGCTTCCTAGGCTTCTTTATGACCAACTTGAATCTCCAATTTATAAGTGTCCTGCTCAACTTTTTGTTTTTCTTCTTCAATTTCTCACTAGCCTTGTACAACTTTTCCATTTTCAGAGAGAGAGTTGTATTCATATCACTTTTCAACTTAACCTGCTCCCTTAAAATGTCATTCTCATTCTTGATATGCCTATTGATTACTTCTAACTCATATTTGTCTCTTCTTAGTACATCAATTGCAGATTTTGGTGGGCTAGGAGTTCTGTCTCTACTTTCTAAGGCTCTCTTCTCTAATGTCTCAACATAATTATAAATTTGTTGTTGTGCTGGGTCTATCTCCGGAGCTCCTTCATCAAGATCCTCTTCATATTGGTAGTCAGGTGATCTAGAAGTTGGTGTCTCTTCATCCTCAATGTTTATGATTCCCGTTTTTCTAATCCCCATTTTCTTCAATATACCTCTGAGTCTATGGCTTCGTCTTGGTTGAGATGGTCCTTCACTTCTCTCCTTGGCATACCTTCTTATTATCTTCTCTTTTTTAAGCTGTTTCATAATTTCAGTCAATTTCTCAGAAATTATCTCTTCACTATCTTCTTGTATAGACATACCAGTTTTAGTTTCAACAGCTTCGGAAATTTTCCTTCTCCTGCTTCTTCTTGTAGGCTTTCCTTCAGATGGAGGTTCCTTGGGTTCTTCAAAGTGATTCCTCACTAGAAACTCATCCCAATTGTCTCCCACTTTTCTCAAATGATGTTCAATTAGGATTTTAACTAGCTTGTGGTGGTACAAAGTGGTTTCTAGGAATTGAACCCTCTTTTGTACATTAGAGGCCATTCTCTTCAGACTATGAAGTAGGAAAAACGGTAAATTGATTTCTTCATCTAAGAAATGTATCATTAACCGAATATGATAAACATAGAGGATACCAAACCTTCCCTCAAAAGTTATAATTTTTTTCAAAATGAGCAACATATTCCGCCATTTATTCTTCAGTGATGAGCTAGGAATACCCTTCTTAAAAATGGAAACATCCATACCTGGTGTTCTAAGCATTTGCCTCCATGCCTCATTATGAAATTCTCTATTTTTGAACCACCGTTCTCCTTTCCTGGGTAATTTTGTTGCTTCTGCAATGAAAGCCTCTGTAATAGTGAATTTAATATCTCCTATTTCGACCTCTACTCCATTGAAGGACCGTGCAAATGTTTTAGTTACCTCCTTATGAAAACCATTAAATTTTTCCAAGAATTGTAACCACCCAGCCTGCTGTAGCATTTCTATGATTTGTGGATAACCCTCCAAGTACTTGGTTCCAACTAGTTCAGATCTTACTATGAGACCCATATCTTCTCTTTTCAACCTTCAATTTACTGCCCTTCTATCCACTGTGGAAATGGCTATTAAAGAGTTGTTTTTTCCCCAAAGATGATGTTCTTTGCTTATGCAGTAGGAATTAGCTACGGAAGGGTGATATAAAGAGGTTATAGAATGAGTGAAATTTAGTGAGGGTGATTTACATGAATTAATGAGTTTGAGAACCATCATGGGAGAAAATACCGTGGAAACATTTTGTAAGCAATTCAAAATCATCACTGAATACTTCAGCTGGTGACGTGACTGATTAGGTCACTTCAGTACTTAACCGTTAAGTTTTAAATGATGATTTGAAATGGTGGAGTGGAAGGGATTTTGTCCAAATTTTTTATGATAGGTTTAATAGGCATGATCAACATGAATAATTAAAACAACTTTTTGAATCATACATGACCTAACTATACTATAACTTTCATATTATGTCATCATAATAATTTTACAATTTTACCTTTGCCTTTCCTTTAATTTTTGTGGTTTTGATATTCTTGGTCCTCCTTTGAAAATAATTGATTCTTCAGTCTTCATAATTCCTTTGATTTTGCTTGTTGTCATGGGTGTACAGGATCAATTTGCTGCTGATCAAATGATTACTGGATAGTTTCCTTCTGGATATTTGGCTGCAGAATGTCTAGCTGGCTGCAGAATGTCTTACTGGCTGCAGAATGTACCTGTAGGAACTTTGAAACATGAAATGAAATGATTTGAAACATGGATGGAGTGTAGTATGAAATGGATCATGAAATATGGTGGAATGGATCAGAAGTGAGGTGAAATGTAATATCAGGTAAAGTGAGGTAAAGTGAGGATGGCCAATAATATCCTAAATGAAGGATCTTATAATTTGTTCTTTTATCAGCAAAGTGTCTGCCACAAGGTTCATCATGACATGCCTTGAGGACCTCAGACATCTCATATTCCCGAACACATCTCCTAATGATAAAATTTGGACCTGTTTTGTATAACTCATTAGCAACCCATGAATATTTTACACTGTCATAAATGATCTTTCTTTTGTCTCTTGAATTATTATTGAAGGAAATTTCCCTGAAACTAAATCATTAGCAATGTTAGCAAACCAAGGAGTTTGAGTAGAAATTTCAAAAAGATATTCATCATGGAATTGATCTTCAACTGGGGTATTATCTTTGATGTTTTGGAGTCTAGATAGGAAATCAGCTACTGTGTTTTGTTTTCCAGGCCTATATAGAATGGTAATGTTGAATTCTTGAAAAATTAATAACCATCTTATGACTCTGCCATTAGTAATTGATTTTTTCATTAGATATCTAATTGCAGAGTGATCTGTGTGAAAAAAAGTTTCATAGCCTGTTATATAGTGTCTGAATTTGTTTATGGCATGAACAACAGCTAGAAACTCTTTTTCAGTTACATTATAATTTAACTCTGAAGGAGTCAAATTTTTACTTGTATAATAGATGGCATAATGAATCAAATTTTTTTGTCCCAATACTGCTCCTAGAGCTGTATCTGAGGCATCTGTTGAAATATGAAAAGGTAACTTCCAGTTAGGTCCCCTTAAAATAGGTGCTTCAGAGATTTTTGTTTTCAGGGTCTCAAAGGCTAACTGGCAATCAGGATTCCACTTGAATTCACAGTCTTTGGTAAGTAATTTGAAAAGTGGAGATGCTATCTTGGTGAATTTTTCTATAAACCTTCGATAATATCCTGTAAATCCTAGAAAACTCCTAACATTTTTTTGACAACTTGGAATAGATAAGTTAGAGATGACTTCAACTTTTGACTCATCAACTCTAATCCCATCCCCTGAAATGTGATGTCCTAAAACAATTCCTTTAGTAAACATCATAAAACACTTCTCATGACTAAGTGAAAGATTTGCTTCTTTACATCTATTTAAAACTTTTTCCAAGTTTGTTAAGGCTTCTTCAAATGTGCTTCCATAAACTGTGAAATCATCCATATATACCTCTACACAATCATGTATTAGATATGAAAAAATTCCTAGTACTTCCCTTTGAAATGTTCCAGGTGCATTTCATAATCCAAATGGCAATACTCGGTAAGCATAGGTACCCCAAGGACAGGTAAATGTGGTTTTGTCTTGATCTTCAAGTGCTACTTGGATTTTATTATAACCACTAAACCCATCTAAAAATGAAAAGTACTTTTTGCCAGCTAATGTATCTAATACCTTATCTATGAAAGGTAGGGGAAAATGATCTTTAAGAGTAGCTTTGTTTAATTCTCGGTAGTCAATACATACCCTCCATTTACCATTCTTATTTGGCACAATTAGCAAAGGAGAAACCCACTGAATATCTGAAATGGGATAGATAAAGTTAACATTTAACAATTTCTGCAACTCTTCTTTAACAATTTCCCTAAGATTTGGATTCATCCGTCTTTGAGGTTGTCCAATTGGTTTACAATTTTCCTCTATATAGATGTGATGAGTGCAAGTATTGGGGCTTATCCCTTTCATATCAGTGTACTCCCATGCATATGCAGAAGAATGTCTCTGTAAGATCTTGACTAGCTCTTCTTGTTTAAATTTCTCTAGGTTCTTGTTTATGTTTAAGGTTTTGCCTGGAAATATCTCAATTGTAGAGCTGCCAAATTTATCCATGGAATAGAAAGACATATGTCTTGATGATAAAAACTCAATGTTGGATTCTTCTTGAAATTGTTCATGTTTGTATTTCGAAGAGGATTCAAAGTTTTCTAAGGTATTCAGAATCTGTCTATCTTCACTAATTTCCGAAATTGTGAAGAGAGGTTGTAAGTCTTCTTCATCCTCTATCCATTGAGTATCATATAATTATGTAATTGTTCTTGCTGGAGGATACAAGGTAAATTTCTTGGTTGAACTACCATAAGAGATGTACATATCACCGGATCTACAACTAATGAAAGCATCAACTGTAGCTAACCAAGGTCTTCCTAATATAATAGGATGTCCTCCTAGATTATTTTTAGGAGTTAGGATCATAAAATCCACAGGATACTCCCAGGAATCTAGGGACACTGGAATGTCTTCTATTACCCCATCAGGTTTGATCACAGATCTGTCTGCTAATTGTAATAATGTGGGTGTAAAAAGAAGATTAGGAAGTTTCAGTCTATCCATGATTTGTCTACTCATGATATTGATTGTTGCTCCTAAATCAATAAGTGTGTTTTGGATCTCAATTCCATTGATGTGTATTTTAACAACTGGATTTCCTGGGTCTAGATACTTTGGAATAGCAATCTTACCCATCATGATATCTGCTACTTTTCCTGCCAGTTGAATTTTCTTTATCTCTCTTATCCTTTTTCCTGTTTTCTTCATGCTCAACTCCTTTATTGTTTTTGCTAAGATTGGAATTTCCTTGATAGCTTGCAATAGTGGGATCTTAATACAAACATTTCTCAACTCATCCAGGAAATCATAATTAGGCACCATAATTTGTTTTTCTACACCCCTATCAATTTGTAATCTTTCTGGAAAAGGAGGTGTAGAAGTGGATGTTGATGGCTGCTCTAATATAGGAGTTGAAATTATTGGTTCTTTTTGTTTTGATTTTTCAATGTTTGGGTCTTGGAAAGTTGTGTTCTCTTCAAGACTTTTATTTACCTGTAGAGAATATTCCTCGGAATTGTATTTCTCTTGTATGATTACAGAAGGTTTCCTTTTTTCAAGTATTCTTCCAGATCTAAGTTGAACATCACTAAGGTCTAAAGGAGTGATCAAATAAGTTGGAAACTGTTGGCCTTCTATCACGTATGTGTTCTGAGGTTTTTTATTGTTAGGGTTTGGTATAGGTTGGGCAGGCAACTGATTTTTTTTCTAAGGAAATGGTAATGGAAGTGGTTGATTGTGATGTTGAGTATTTTGAGGATTTTGTTGAAATTTTTGATGAGGGGGGAAATGTGAATATGGTGGATAGGGTGGTGGACACTGATAGTACTGAGAGTATCTTCCATAGGGATTTTGTGCTCCTTGTGCCCAAGTTTGTGGTTTATTTTGAAATTGGGGCTAAGGTTGCTGCCAAGAATTCCAATTTGGTGGGGGTTGATGATACAACTGATCATGAAATCCTTGTATTTGAGGTCCTTGCCAAGGCCTCCTGGAGACAAAATTGAGAGATTATGTGGAACTTGTAGGAGTTTCTTCTTGAAAGACAAATTTAAGACCAGAAAGTGAAGGATAACTCTTGGTCTCATGTTTTTCTAAACAAATTACACAAGTCTCCACAACTTTTGCATCCAAAGGGCACTCTCTCAAGGCATGTTTCTTTCTACATTTGGGAAAAAAGATTGCTACGGCATCAGATTCAGTTTTCTGCTTGTTTTGTAACTTAAGGGTGTATATTTGTTCACTAAGACTCCCCAAGATATTAGATTTTAATTCATCAAGAATATGTCCTATTTCTTCCCTACTTACTGTCCCAGAAGCAGACGTACTTGCCCTTGCAAGAGCAAGGTCTCTTGGTCCTTTCACAGTTTTAGATTTCCCTCTTGAAAGGTTGATACATAATTCATCTATTTCAGGTAATGTGAGTTGAGATATATACCCTTTTCCCATCATGTTAAGGATATCTAATCATTCATCCCTAATTGTCTTCAACAAGAGAGCTTTCAAGGTGTCTTGGTCTAAGTTTTCCATTTTTTCCCTCTTGATGTTATAGTTAAACCTCTCCAAAAAATCTTCCAAATTTTCATCCTCTTTTTGTAACATTTTAAACACTTCCTCCTTATGGTTGACTGGTATACAGTAATCCAAATGCCTCTCTAGAAATGCTTGTTTCATGTCTTCCCATGTCCTAATAGAACTGTTGATCAAACTCATAAACCATTTTAATGCTGCTCCTTTCAATGTTGAAGGGAACAGTTTAAGTTTTTGGGCATCTTGTAAGTAGTCATATGTTCTACATAGGACTTCAAATTCAAATAGGAAGGTTTCAAGATCTTCGTTTTTAAGTCAATAAAAGTTTGGAAGGACAGAGGGTGAAATTTTTTTCATAGTTACATTGGTTTCTTCATCTACTATAGGAAACCCAAAAGAGCTTCCCATTTCCCTTCTACCTCTTCCTCTGCCTCCTTCTCCTTCTGCACCTCTACCTCCTTCTCCTCTACCTCTACCTCTACCCCCTCAAAATAGTGTGTCTTCTCCATTAAAAACTCCTCCCCCCCCCTTCTTCTGCCATAGTTGATTCTTTTGTGGAAGTTGAAAAGTTTAAGTCCCTAGCAGGGGTTCCTGAATCTTCTTCTAAGACAGGTTCAGTGGGTAAAGTGGAAGGTCTTTCTAATGGAATATCTAATCTTAAGTCCTCTGGAAGTCTAGTAAAGGATGGAATGTGGGTTTGAGCTGAAGGTGTGCTGGCTCTTGGTCTTGGTGAAACAAGTGGTGTTCTAGGAATCAAGCTTTTGCTTCTTATGAATCTACCCCTTGAGTCTCTTTCTCTACGCATATCATTGTTTTTGGGAGGTAAGAAACAAGGCTACCTAGTTACACTTCCCTGGAAACGATGCCAAAATGTCTACTCAACTTAGTGTTCCTAAATTGAGGTCATAAATTGTCAACCAAGGTTAGTAAACTGTTGAAGTGAAGTGCACTATATGTGCCTAGGTATTTGTTTCTCACTACATTGTGTTTAGTGTTTTTCCAATGTTTTTGGTTTTGTGTTTTTATTCTAAGAGGAAAGAACTCATTTTTGGCAAGAAGAGAAAAGAGAAGTTGTTAGTCACACTAAAATGAAAAAAACCTATTCTAAATTATGTATAGCTCTTGAGAACAGAAGATGCAATACTTTAACAAGAAAAATAACTCATACTTAAAGAACTCAAAAAAACAACTCACAACATAGACTGTTAACTCATAGCATAGACTCAATCCCATTCATTCATTAAAAATATGTTGGAATAGCTTGAGAAAAGGATAAGTTAGTGCCATGAGGTTCTTCTAAGTAAACAACCACCTACAAGATCACAGAGAAAATCTTATCCATGGCTAGAAATTTTTTGGAACATGTTTGGAAAAGATAGTCTGCACACAGTGAGGAATTCTACTCTAAATTAACCTATGACACTGAAATTAATCCATTTTGCAACTAAATTGTCACTACTAAGCCTTATTCGGAAATTAGAAGTCTTTTTGAATAGTTTTAGGAAAAAGGCCATTTGCACAATTATAAGAGATTGCAGAATAGTCAAGGCCTTGAACTGATATCACTACTTCCTGTCCATATGATGATGTATTGGAAGAGATTAATAACAAGAGTAGTTTGTAAATAATGAAGGTCGTGAAGTCTAATTCAACTAGCTAATCAAACTTGAAATACAATGACTATAACTAAACTAGAATGCAATTAAACTAACTTGAAACACATTGAAAAGAAACTGAACTAGGGTGCTATTAACCTCCGGAGTATTACAACTAAACTAAAAATGCAACTAATCACTGAAATATTTCAGCTCTGTCTCATTCGTAGTTAGTGGTATTTTGGAATAATTCATAGAACAGGACTGGCTGTAACATGTGATGTAAATGAACATAAAAACATAAAGTTCAACAAAACGCACTAAGCTCTAAAACACCACAGCTATGTCTCATCTAGTGTAGTGATATTTTGGAAGAGTTCATAAGAACAAGACTAGCTGTAACAACTGATGTAATTGAGCACAAAAAAATAAAGTTCAGAGAAATGCAACTAACTCCTAAAATACTACAGTTATATCTCATTCAATATTAGTGATATTTTGGAATAATTCGTAAGAACAAGACTAGACTGTAGCATCCAATGCAAGTGAATATAAAACACAAAGTTCAGAAAATTGCTTAAACTAGGAATGCAACAAGGCTAAAGTTACTTATATAAACAATGTGCACAAAGCTTCTCGGTCAGTAGGGGCCCTCTACCATCAGATTAGCATACAAATATCCTCAAGATTTCCTCAGATCTTGAAATAAAGTGGTGCTTCTTTCATTAAAGGAAAATTATTTCAAAAAAACAGAGTATTACGGTCTTCTGAGATCTAGCAACAAAACATAAATCTAGCTAGCTGTTTCTCAGTCTCTCGAGTCATTCTTATAAGAAAATTACATAACTGCCCTTGAGATAAAATGGGAATAAATTTATTTCCCAACTAAAATCAAATTAGAACTCTAGTGGTGGTCTCGTACAATGATTAATGACATATGTACAGTCCTTTTCCTATTAGAATTCTATTTCCTAGTTTTGGTTTCCCACGTGCATAACCACCTGTAGAATTCTGCTCAGACTTCGTAGGGAGCAAGGAATGATGTGGATGAAGTCTCGAATTCGCCCATATGTGTTTTTATTTGAGGTGACACCTGGAACCTGTGAAAACATGAAGACAGCTGTGGAATTGGCAACTAGCTACAGAATGGCTGCATTCTGTAGCTAAATCTAGTAAAAAATTACTACCACAACAAAACCATGAAAGTGTAGAAAGTTAGTCATTATATGCATTCTTAAAGAAACTTTAATTAATCCTATTGATCATTTAAGCCTGTAAATGATAAGGAACAAAGTAAATGAAGTGAAATGTGGTGGAAGAAAAGGACATCTTTGGGGCTCAACAGCCCATGTGGCCAAGGATGGAGCGCAGTTATTTCTCAGTTGTAGCGACTGTTAAGTTGATGATAAAGGCTACCTTGGCGGGGTCAACCATTAGTCCCTGCTGACAGACTATGTGGCCTAACAATATCCTGAAAGGTACACAAAATATGCATTTCTTAATATTTAGTGAAATCTGGTGCTTTCTACAGGCGTCCAACATCATGCGCAGGTTTGAGACATGCTTCTTTACCAATCCAAATATTGTCCAATCATTAAAGTATACCTCCAATAATGTGTGAATGAACTCCTTGAATACGATGACCACTACCCACAAAAAGATGGCGGGGGCATTTTTGAGCCCAAATGGCACGACGATGTACTGGAAAGATCCCCATTCGGTGGCGAAAATAGTTTTTCTGTGATATTCCAGTGCGATCCTAATCTAATGGTAGCCCAAAAACCCATCAGTGAACGATTATGCTTCCTGCCCTCCCACACTATCGAGGATTTCATCAGAGAAAAATGTAGGGAAGGGATAATGTATGCAGGCATCATTCAGCTTGCATAGGTTGACGCAGATTCTTATTTCACCTTTAGTATATTTCTCTTCAACCATCATAGGGCTTACCCAATCTGATTATTCTACTGGTTCGATGATACTTGTGGCTACCATTTTGTCAATTTCTTCCCTGACTTTCTGCTTGTAGTTGGGGTTCAAGGAGTAAGGTCACTGCTTGACATGGCATGCATCTGGTTTTAAAGTGATGCGCATGACCCCCAGGTCCCCTGTAATACCCTTTAGTTCTACGAATTTCATAGCAAACAGGTCTTGGTACTCCATGAGAAGCTCTACAACTTTCCCAACGGTATCATCATCCCAGTAGTCCCCAATCTTAACTAGCTTAGGTTGTTCTTATGTTCCAATGTTGAGTTCTCTTAGATTAAGAGGCTTGGTCACATCAAGGGTCTGTAGTGGGGGTCCAGCAACTGCGCGTTCACCCTCTGATTATAGGATAGTGATATTTCGCGGGTCTTCATCACATTCCTCCATTGATATATTGCGGCAGTTAGCAATACCCTGCATCTGCATATCCAAGCTGGTGCCCCATACTCCACACGAGGGCATGATTCATCAAACACTAGGGCATCTATGTCCTACAGGGCTTTGTCTAATGCCTCAGTTCTACCTATCAATCCGAACGTCCCCACAAAATTGCCTCTCAGGGTCTCCTAGTGGCGGGTGCGCTGATGTAGCTTTGCATCCAAATACCATGTGGTGGAGATTAGCCCCAAGGCATGAATGAACAGGTGAACCCATTCATCCATGGTCCTTTTGCACCACTCCTCCATCCATGCAGCTAAGTGCTTGCACAAGTCCCCTTGGCCAAGGAAAGTCTCCATCTGTTGCTGAACCAGAGGTTCAAACTATAGGATCATCATCTTGCGACATTCCTCCCAATCCTAGAACACCCCCTTATGATTTTCCCACCATCACACAGGGGTCGCACGCATGGCTAGGTTAAGCACCCACATTATTCACTCCCTTGGGACTTATGCTTCAAATTATCTAATAAAATACATAATACTACCAGAACCATCAAAGTAAGGAAGATATCTTACCTCTAAGGAGATACATCGGAAGCTCTTCATGATCCTAATACACCGTAGTGCAGATATATCATGTAACTGATTCTGCCAATTTTCGATCTCCCTGTCGGAGTCAGAGAGGCATTCACTATATTTCTCCTAGCAAAGCACGCCATTAGTCATAGGGCTAATCCAATCCTCGTCTCGGGCAGTTAGTTTATAGATATGATCCACGTCAGCACACAGGTTCTGTATACCACTCTCCTTCCACTGGGTCTAGAGGGACTATTACTCTCGTACCCTCATTCTCAAAAACCATGCTCTTTTTCTTCAATTTGATAATGCCTCCCATGTCTATAGCCCAATCCATTCCAGGAGTGAAAGATAAGAGTCTACATCTTCCACAATTTGAATTACCTCAAAATCCGCGTATATCTTAACCCCTACAATATCTACCATAATCTTTGACAGTCTCCCCAACGGTATGATCTTATGTTGGTTAGACATGCACAGTTGTATAGTCAACCATTCCATCTTAGGTTCTCCCATCCTCTACTACGTATGTTTGGGCAGGACATTCGCATCGGATCCTAGATCCATGATGACCTAATCCATTTCATAATCGCCAATCTACGATGTTAGCTGCATTTCCCGACCAATGCGTTTCTTATGCTTGTAAAGTTTTTGAACATCTTTAACTTTTGTTGGAGGGTCGGTTTTTTCTGCGCAGCTGTCTGTCAGTGCTTGAAGGTTTTCTACTTTGTTATGGTTGCATAGCAACTTCATACATGCCTGTAGGAATGGTTTAACTTTGTCGTCTACTTTTAGGTTTGTTGGAGCCTTCGAAGTAGATGCCTCATCCTTGGTAAATTCTTTGTGAGCTTCTATGAAGGTTTCTTTGTCCTTCTGTAGGTACAAACTTTCCTTTTTAATAGCAGATTTTCAGATAAGGGGTTTAATCGTAGCTCTTTCCTCCGCTCCTCCAGTAGCCATGCCACTATGCATTATGACATTAACACTAGGTCCCTCATCACGTAGTTCTGCCTTTACCCTCTGCACATTCTGCGTTGGCGTCTACTGTTTTTCTTGCATTTTTTCTATCAATACTGGACAATCTTCGATCACATGATCCAATTGTCTACAATATCTGCAAGATTATCATGTAGGGTTCGGATAGTCCCTAAGGGAGATAGTGGTGAATAAGGGTCAGCCTGTACCCTATACAAGTTTCCTCAGTCTATCAATAAGTCATATGTTTGACAGTTGTGTTCGTCATGTCCCACAGATGAGAAAAATCGATACCATTTTTACTTCAATTATGGAACATAGGCACCAAGATGGGGGCAGTGGTTAGTATCATGTTGTCCAGCTACATGATAGTCAACACACCATCACATGGGGCTACTTGGTCCTGCAACCTCTTTAGGGTGCAATGGATTGGGCCCCCCAGCCTTCATATAGTCCACCAACATAGGGCACTGATCCTTGGTGTGGCCTGACACCCTGCATCTTATGCACCATACGTCTGGGCTACCTTCTTTTCCTCGCTCTTTCCTCAAATTATGGATTTCGAGGTGCATTTCCTCCAGTTGTACCTAGATCTGTTGTACCCCAAACTGGGCATTGTCTCTTGGCACAGTTTCTAGCTTCATATCAATCTCCAAGGCTTTCTCTTATGCCTCAATCGCTTGTTGAACCATAGGTCTACGCAGGTGAGGTAATAGCATGGCGATGAACCATTCCTTGTGATTTCTCACCTCATACTTAAATTCCCCATCTCTGATAACCTTCTTTAGCCACTGATCACCCCCCCATACAGACTCAGTGGGTCCTTGTCTAAATTCCTTCAAGTCAACCATCAGTTGAGCATAGGACTTAGGCTTCCAAAACTATTTTTTTAAAGAATTATTAATCTCTTGTATTGATGGATCCTCATGTTGGCCTACGTACCCCATGAACCAATTCAGGGCCCTTCCTTCAAAGGAAAGGGATAGTTGTGCCCTTTTTACAACATCGCTAGCAACATTCTGCGCAGTCCATACTGATTTTGCTACAAACCAAAATCGGTCCATGTCTTCATCTCCTACACCCTTGAAGGTGGGAAATTTCATGTGTGTGGCTATATCTTCTTCTGGTAGTGGCAGTAGTGTAGGGGAGTTCTTTCCCTTATGCTAACTCGACGATGGTGTAGCCGGGGGACTAGTTCTTGCGTGTGCAGCCATATCTCTTACGGGGCTGTAGATGGATCTATCCCCTTCTCTATTTACTCGGTAGTACTTACCACTTCATGTTGTACTCTCACTCTGATCAAAGGTCATTCATTTGTTGTGGCTGCACAAAATTCCCTTTTTGCATAGTAATATTTTAATTAGTATCGGAAATGTTTGCAAGAAATTACCTTGGAATCCTTTGAAGAACCTCCGCTCCACCTCAGAGTAGGATACAAACTGATCGAATCTGAATTCCATTACAAATCCTCCTAGCACACTATCCACCCAATTATCTACAGTGTGGTTTATTGTGTTGTCAGCCTTCTCCAACTGTTGAATCAATTCCGGAGTCCACTATGTAACCTGATCGTCTTTCCAACATGTCTGGAATTCTACTAACCTTGCTAGCCACTCCTGGAGCTCATGCACAAAAGTCACAAAGAAAATTTCATATACTTCTATGAAAATATATTTTTTCTTCCACTTCTCAGCTGTTAGCTTTGTGTTGCAATTCTCTTTTATAGAAAATTCCTAAATATTTTTTTTGAACCAGTCTTCGAGCTCCAATTTCTCAGGTCTCCAATGGCCTTCTCACATTACCCGATCTCTCTCTCAAAAGGCTCCCGGTCCTGGAAACGGAGCCATTTGTTGGCTTGAGGGGTCTTGACCCAGGTTCAGAGTTACGGTTTTCCAACAAAACCTTATACTACTGGCCCTTTCGGAAATGACCTACTTTTGCAAGCAAAGGTCTCACCCAAAGTAGTATGGGTAGGTGCCGGAACTAGGTTTCCACACACTAGAAGAGAGTGTGTAATTAAGGTAGATATCATTGAGTTCTAGTAGCTTCACGCAGAAACAAGCCTATTATTGATCCCTTAATAGTATAATCAACATGTAAACATAAACAAAGCTACTATTATTAAGCAGATCCGATCAACACCTTCACATCCACGTGTGCATCAACAAGTATATTTACAGAATATCACAATCGCAGCTAATTCATATATCATAGACACAGTCTCAGCTAATTCAAATCACACAGAGGTACTTTAGTAGTGAATACAACCAGTTCATATAACATAACAGATTCTATGTTCATTAGCGTTCAAAACCAGTTACAAAACCCAAGTCACAACCCCGCACATAGCCAGCAAGGTCAACACACAGCAAGACAGAGGATCTCCATGCACAAAGCCAGCAGGATTCCTTACCCAAAACTACCCAAAACATATCTCAACATTTCGTACGTAGCATCAATCTTACTTACGTTTGTTAGACTCAAACTATCTATCTATTTATATCATCATATTCTGTGATATCCTCTGGTCTACAAACTGTGGTTTGCAGACTCTAGGTCTACCCTTTGACCCATTACAATACATTGGGGGATTTTACCCGCCCCAAATCCCCTGCGCAAGACCAATTACTATAAAAAACACAATGTTGGAACATATCAAAATGAAAATAGGGGACCTTGTTCCAATAGGCATGAAAATGTAGTTTGCTTGCAGGTATAAATAGAGAAGTAGAGGAGGAATTCCCCAACAACCATTAGCTTCAGTCTCCACCCTTCATCAACCAACTTCCATCCAAGTCACATTCAGCCTTGTTTTTGGAAATCTCCACCATAACACAGAGCTATATTGGCGGTGCAAGACAAGATTTTTGAAGAGTTCTAAGCTTAACTAAGGGGTTGGCTACACTTTATCTTCCTAGATCCACCTTAATTCTACCTATCCTAACCCTTTAATCACCATTTCTAGCCTCAAACTACCCTCGACCTATTTCCTATACCATTTTGGGACATCCTGTAGCACTACAACAGATCATGTAGTAGCGCCAACCACTCACTCCTTCAGCCCAAAATCACCCTTTCACCTCATCTAATCCTATCCTAGCCTCTAACACACCTTCAACTTTGAAACCTTGAGTCAAGGACCCTCTTAGGTCACCTCAATGCCTCCTTATTTTGCTGCAAAACATATTAATGTAAAAGTGTGATTAGCTCATAGATATATGCATTATTAGGTACAATAGTTAAGAAAAATTTATATAGAACTAAACTATTCATTTGGTTCAACATGTGTTCCTATATTAGTTTCCCTTTCTACAAGTTCAATTCCATAATCTAAATTATGAATGCCACTTAGTTTAATTTCCTTCCTTGCACTGGCTTAAGTTTAAATTTCTCTTTCTTACAGAAAGCTATATGATTCATTATGATTTAGAATAGTTTCTTTCTTTGTTGATAGAGTAATGGTCATTATTTATTTCGAGTTCTATAATTCATTCAGAAGTATGATAGACTTCCTTTCCTGAAAGTAACCCAAGAAGTAACACCTCATTGTAGAACTAAGAAAAGGATGGCATAAGTAGAACTCATCTATTGTGCATATAGCACTATCACCTCCAATTTTGTATGAACCTCGGGTTGATAAAGTAAAGTTGAGTAGCCTCTAGGAGTCGCATCACTCTTGGTACAATACCAGGGCTCGCCACTTTTTGGTGCCTTTGTCGGGGAGGTGTCTAAGTAGATGTTTTGATTCTTCTTTAGCATTATTTTCTTCTTTTATTTTACATTGAGTTCCAAAATATTGAAAAATAAAAAAAACATTTTGACTTTCATGCCTCATAGGAGTAGGGATAACAAAGGAAAATTCTTACCAAAAACCCCCACATCTCGACATAGTCACCCTTCACTCTTCTCTAGTGACTGCGAGGTTGAATACACCGTAGGTGAACCACTCAAAAACTTTGAAAAACCTATTGGAGAAGAAGAGGAATTTGCTTCATCTGAGGAACCTGCTTCACCAATTCAAGCCATGGTTGAAACTAGGACACAAGGAGTCTTTCCCATTAGAGAAATAGGTGGAGAAACTAGAATGAAGAACATCAGTCCCTCAGTCCTTCCACATTTTCATGGCCTTACTTCTAAGTATCCTGACACCTTCATGTTTGAGTTTGTTTTTTTCTACAGGACCTATGACTATTCCTCAGATGGCTAGAAGCTAAAATTATTCCCATCCATCCTCAAGGATGCATCTTTGTGTTGATTCATGGTATTTCCTAGGAACAACATCACTACATAGGCATAGATTCAAGATTCCTTCAACAAAAAATATAAAGACTAATACATATTAAAAGAAACCAAAGAGGAGATATTTAGGATGACTCTGGGACCTCATGAATCCCTGGAAGATTATGAAGAAAGATTATCCAACTACACCCTTGATCCCAGATCCCTCAAATTAGTACTTGTCCAAGGGATCAGGGAAGAGGTGATAGAAACCCTTAATATGTCGTCAAGAGGACACATCTACCATCTCCCTTATGAGGCATCGAAATTGTCTTTAGAAACCACTCTAGGGTAGCTAGGAAGAAAGGTAGAGCCAACCAAAGCATAACATCAAAAATATGTTAGCGGACTTCAAAAGTGAGATGTTTCACACATTTTATTTACAAATGGACAGAATGTATATCAAGAGGAAGCAAGAGGAATTAGAAAGGGCCTCGACTATCTTCTGCCCTAGATGTACCATGAAACACCCTCAAAACTAATGTCTGGTAAATGTCATAGAGGTTTTCTTAGTCTGTGAAGAGAATCATGCCACAGATAAGTTTCCCTCCTTACCTGGGCTCAAATTTTTATATCAAGGTGGGAAAGGAGGACCATAGCAACTCTGTTTCATAAATCAGAGAAGGCATCAAGGGCCTCGGTCATATCAGTAGGGCATGCAATTAGGTGCACCTTAATCCTACTATCATACAAACTAGAATGCACCTATTCATTCTTGGTACACATCCACTCCTCCATCATGGCCTACACCTTCTACTTGGCCTTACACCTCTCCATATCACCCTCAGATTGTGAACCAACCATTCCAACAGTATGTTCCTCAACCACCTCAGTGGAAAAACCCATCACAAGGGTAGAGGACCGAACACAACCTACCACCTACTATACTATATTGACCCCAACCTCAACCTCATCTCACCCACCCTGCTCCACTTAATTTTCCTCATATGTCTACCTAGCCCAATCTGAACCTAAACAACAAACATGCACAACAAGTTTACAATGGGGAAACATCCTATCTAACTTATGTTGTGGAGATACATGAGATCAATATTAGGTCTGGAAGAGTACTCCAGAGAATCATCCTCCATATTCACCTATAGAGTTTGAGTAGGAAAAAGAAGAGATAAATACTCAGACCAATCAACCTCCTTTCCATGAGCACCTAATCCACCCTAGTCAGCACATCCCAAAAGAAAATGAGCTTCTGAGAGAACTGGAAAACTTATGTGTGAAAAAATCCTTCTCGAGGCCATTAAGGATGTCCCTATTACAATAATCTCATCAAATAAAATTGCTTTAATAAACTCGGGAGAAAGAATAAATACACCCCCACCATCAATGTTGTGGGACAATTATTCAACTTAATGTTGGGAATGGTGATCTTCCCGAAGTACCTAGACACCGAAAGTCTAGTAATAGATGTACACATCGATGGTATCATAGTCCCCCACACTCTGATTGATCTCGAGGCTACCATAAATGTGATGACCAAGGAAACTATGATTAACCTCAACCTCCAAGGAGCATTTAGAAACACTACCACTATTCTGAAACTTGCAGACAGATCCACAATAGCTCTAGAAGGAACTGTTGAGGATGTTATGGTATCAATCGACTCCTGGGAGTACCCCATGGATTTTCTGGTCCTATATCCAAAAACCAAGTTTAATGGATATCCTCTCATTTTAGGAAGACCTTGGTTGGCCACTATCGATTATTGTATCAGTTGCAGGGCTAGAAACATGACTATAAAGAATGGGCCCTTGTCTAAACAACTGGTATTATATCCTCCTACCTAGTCTTCCATTGACCATGACCTACTCTTGTGGTTTCAAGATGAAGAAGAAGAATATGAAGTGTATAGTACCACACCCTACCCCATTTGTACCATAGATATTGTTTTTAGAGGGGGGCAACCCCATGAGGATGATTTTATCGACCACATCATTCAAAGACAACCCCCCACTACCATTCCACTCGATGACCTAGTGACAAAATCTGAAATCCACCCTTCGATTGAGTTTCACTCTATTGATTCAACCCTTTGAAGCCACCAAGGTTGTGGATTTGGCCCATCAAAATCCCTAAATATTAACTCATCTCTCTCAGCCAAAGAAGAAGAGAAATTATGCCAACTCTTGAAGTAAAACCTATATGCTTTTGCTTGGGACTAAAAATATATGAAATGGGTGCATCCCTCGATGTGAAAACATCATATTTATATTAAAGAGGGATGTGAGCTTGTGCTCCAGCCCCAAAGGAGGATGAACCCAACTCTAAAGGACATAGTGAACGATGAACTACAAAATTTTCTAGATGCAAGTTTCATCTACCCCATATCATATAGTGACTAGGTGTCTCCTCTTGTTCTAGTCCCAAAGAAATATTGAAAGTGGTGAATATGCGTTAACTACTGAGAACTATACAAATCCACTATGAAGGACCATTTCCCCTTTCACTTCATCGATCAAGTCCTAGATGGTCTTGCAAGGAAGAATTTTTTCTCTTTTCTGGATGGGTTCAGTGGGTATAGCTAGATCCAAATCAGCCCTCATGACCAGGACAAGACCACTTTCACATGTGCCTGAGGCACTTTCACTTACAGAGTCCTTCCCTTTGGGTTGTGAAATTCCCCTGCTAGTTTCAAAAGAGAAATCCTGAGCTTCTTTTTTGAACTAGTCCATGACTTTATATAAATCTACATGGAATATTTCACACCTTATGGGTATGGGTGGTTGAAAAAGTGCATTGAAATGCATCTCTCCCTAAGTCCAAAATTTTTTGAATTTCTAAATATGGCAGGGATAGTCCTAGGCCACTCAATATCACAAGCAGGAATACAGGTAGACCCAAAAAAAAATCACCATCATAAATAGGGTGCCTATTTCTCAAAAGCATAGAGATGTCAAAAGTTTCCTAGGTTTGGTTGGTTACTTAGATAGGAGTTTCATTAAGGACTTCAGAAAAGTAGCCTCGCCATTATTCGGATTTTTAGCCAAAGATTCTGAGTTTTTCTAGTCTATTCTCTCTCATGAGGCTTTTGATCTCATCAAGGAAAAGTTAACCACTGCCCCCATTCTTCGAGGTCCTAATTGGGCTCTACATTTCCACATCTAGACATATGCATCAGATAAAGCTGTGGTAGAAGCCTTGGAGAAATTAGAAGAAAAATTACCCTATTCCATTTATTTCATTAGCAAGAATTTGTCCAAAGTTGAACATAATTATACTGTCACTGAAAAGGAGATCTTAGCCATTGTCCATTCCTTAAAAAATTTCATCCATTATATTAATGGTTATCATGAATTTGTACATACAGACCATTCAGCCATGAAGTAATTAATGAATAAACTAGATGTTAATGCTAGAATCATTAGATGGTTGTTGTTATTATAGCAGTTTGATTTGACAATTGTTGATAAAGCAGGAAAGGAAAATGTTGTTGTAGATTTCTTATCTAGACTAACTATATCTGCAGATGAGGAAGGAATATTGGATGACTAGCTTTTGGATGAACATCTATTTTTTATCCCAACACTCTCTCTTTGGTTTGCTGATATAGCTAACTACTTGGACACTAACTCAGGTTTCCTCCAAAACTTTCATCCAAAGAAAAAATAAAGATTATCAGGAAAAGCGCCACTTTCACTTGGATTGGTGGCACTCTTCAAATTGGGTCCCGATCAAATTATTAGAATCTGTGAGGGAAGAAGAGGTCCTCGACATCCTCTTGAAATGTCATGATGGTCCCTGTGGGGGTCATTTTTCTACTAGGAGGACAACCTTTAAAGTTTTGCAAGTAGGCTACTGTTGGCCTACCCTCCACCAAGATGCCAAGAGATACACCAATCAATGTGATCAGTGTCAAAGGATGGGGAGACCTACGCCGAGGGATTAAATTCCTTTGAAACCTTATGTGGTTTTAGAGCCATTTGAAAAGTGGGGCATGGACTTCATTTGGCCCATTGATCGAC
This sequence comes from Pinus albicaulis, assembly GCA_034641835.2. Classification (NCBI taxonomy): domain Eukaryota; kingdom Viridiplantae; phylum Streptophyta; class Pinopsida; order Pinales; family Pinaceae; genus Pinus; species Pinus albicaulis. Next base: position 412,237,503 of record CM076581.1, on the reverse strand, counting down.
CATTTGGGCAGAAGAGGTATATCATAGTCTACACCAATTACTTGACCAAGAAGGCTAAAACAAGGGTTGTGAAGGAAACAAAAGAAGAGAAGGCAGTTGAATTTTTGAGAGATAATGTGTTATACAAGTTTTGATACTCCAAAGAGGTAGTCACTGATTAGGGTGCTCAATTTACATCTCATCTCATTGATAACCTCATGAGGAAACACATGATAAAGCACAAGACTTTCACTGCCTATCATCCTCAAGAAAATGGCTAGGTGGAAGTGACAAATAAATCCTTGGAAAACATCCTCACCAAGGTTTTGAGTAGTAGCAGGAAATATTGGGTAGATAGATTGGTGGAAGCCACTTGGGCTTACAATACCACCTAGAAGAAAAATATAGGGTTTACTCCATATGATCTAGTTTATGGGAGGAAAGCTTTACTCTCCATTGAGTTTGAGTATAACACCATGAGGATGGAAACTCAATTGGACTTGGACATTGCAAAGGCACAATAATAAAGGTTGTTTCAGCTAAATGGTTTGGATGAATTTAGAATTCATGCCCTCCTTCACATAGAGGTAATCTAGTTGCAAAGGAAATTTTTGCGTGACAAACACATCAAATAACAGGCATTTCATGAAGGAGATTGGGCGATGCTCTATGACTCCAGATTCAGGGACTTCAAGGGAAATCTAATGACCAAGTAGCTAGGACCTTATCAAGTGGAGAAATGCCATCATAATGTTTTTTTTCAAAACAAAACCATAGATGATGAAGCGAACAAAGTTCCTTCTCAAGTTAAATACTCCAAAAGACTTGGAATATCAAAATATCCATTAAGGATACAAATGTTATATTAAAAATGTGTGATGAATTGATTGATGAATGTTACAAATGAGGCTTGCTTATATACGTATACAAGTTCCTCTTCATGAAAGGTCGTGTCTCATCAGACATGACCTTTCAATCTAATTACTAATTAACTAATTAATCATTATTTATATGATTTTATTCATTACAGATGAGGAGGGGATCCCTCTGCTTGTCAATGGTTACAGGCTAAAAATGTACAAGAAGCCCCTATCTAAGGCTAAATTTATCAATTCAATAAAAAAGGAGGTGAATTTCATTGGAAGATCCATAGTTTCCAGGCCCTCACCTTCCTAGAAAGAAAAGGAAAAATAAAGTGGCATGGGTGAAAAACTTTCTAAGGCATCCAAGGCCAACTCCTAGGTTGAAAACTTCCATGAGGTGATCCTGGAGAAACAAAAATCAAAGAAATAAAAGAAACTTGGGTGAAAACCTCTTTGAGGCGCCCAAGGAAGACTTGTGGGTTTAAAACCTCTGTTGAGGCAGCCCACCTATCTTCAAAAAAAGGAGAAAAAAAAAACAAAAAAGGAATGAGAAAAAGGAATGAAATAGCACCTATGCATTCACCTTCTTCTGTTTTATAGGTTGTTGATCAAGAAAATTTATTCAAAGGAAGAAAAATCCCATGTCTCTTTCTCTCTCTCTTCTACCTATCCACTCCATGTCCAATCCCAGTATGCATCCATTCATCCATTTCTCCCTCGAGGTGAGAAAAATTTTCATGTTTTTCTTACTCTCTACAGTGTTACAGGATGTCCTGGGCCACTACAGGATTTCCTATAGTGCTACAAGAAACCCAATAATTCTAGAGGAAGGTCATCCGAGGAGGAACAAGGTCACCCAAGGCCACATAACCCTCAAGAATACATGAAAAATAGTTTTTATACCTATACCTACAACTCCTAACCATCACTCCACTCCATGCAAAAATATTCACTCACTAAACCCTTTATGTCGCCACTGTGAGCTAGTTTAGCTAAATCCTCACACAAAGCCTCTCCTCTCATATCCTCCTCCACTTCACCACTCTATTCACATCCTAGCACCATCGTTATCATCCCTGGAACACTTTTATTCATTCTTGGGCTCAATGGAGCTCTAAAAATGCAATAAGGGGACTGTTACAGGAAGATGATCACTTCGTGTAAAACTTCTCTATATGTGACCAAGAAATCAAATAAGTAGGAGGTATTTGATGAATATGGCTCCATATGATCACCAAAGGACTCCAGAAAGGAATCCACACCAACAGCAGCACCTGAGGGTCTCCATGAGGCACCTTAAAAAGAATCAGCAAGCAAAAGAAATAACTGGCTCACTCAAAAAATAAGTTTCTCACTCAGAAAATAAAAAAATAAAAAGCACAACAACAGAAACAAATCACTGATGGCCATCACCATCCTCCAACTCTCTACATCAAAGGATATTTCCACTCATCAACATCATGTAGGCTTGGGTACGACTCAATCACCCTCTCACTATGTATCATTTGGCTAAAATGAGTTAATATCGAGAATAGAGATTTCACTACAAGAAAAAAGGACATTGGTGAGGAGCGAAAAATGTCACCATAAGCTCACTGGTGAGGGTCAAAAGAGCATTTTTCACCAAAAATTGAATGTCACCAAAGGTGGCGTCACCGAAAGTATAGGTGTTGTGGTGACACAAGGTTCATCACCAATAATGATTTATAATTACGGATAGTGACCGTCACCATTTAATATGAGCAATGGTGATGGAAAATAGCCTCCGTCACTAAAAAAATGAATGTCACCAAAGGTGGCGTCGCCAAAAGTATGTGTTGTGGTGACATTCAAGGTCCGTCATGAATATTACTTATAATGACGGATAGTGACCGTCAACATTTCATATGAACAACAACGATTTTTTGTGATGGACCTTTCATGGTCGTCACTATTGTTGCACATATATGGCAATGTTCGTTGACTGTTACCATTTCATATTTGGTGAGGGTCAAAAAATTTCATGGTAAGCTCATTGGTGACATCAAGGCCCCTCACGAATAATGCCTATAATTAAAAACAATGACACTCACCATTTCATATCAACAACAATGACTTATAGTGACGTACCTTTCATGGTTGTCACTATTTATGCATATATATGGTGTCGTTCATTGACTGTCACCATTTCATATTTTGGTGAGGGTCGAAAAATGTCACCATAAGCTCATTGGCGATGGTCAAAAGAGCATCTGTCACTAGAAACTAATCGCCGCCATTTCCTATGAATGTCAGGGCATAATGGAATCGAACCACCAACCTCTTGCTTGTAAAGCAGGTGCTCTTCCATTGAGCTAGCACCCTTTATAGAATTAGACTTTAAACTAGCAATTTCTCCTAAAGGTGCAAAGATACACCAAAGGAATAGAAGATCTAGGGAGATCAAAAGTTGCTAGAAATAACATGTTCAATATACATAATAAAAGACAATAACTCAATTGATTAATTTCCTATATGATGTCTATTATTTACCAAAACTATTCATGATTAAATACTTAATATTCACCAAAACTAATAATTATTAAATATGTTTACAATTTCAAGAAGGAACATGATTTTCCTGTTACAATTTTGTTATCATTTCATGCCATGTCTTAATACGGAGAATGGTTAAATACACATTGATTGGGATTTAATCAAAGGAGTGTTTAAAAACATGTAAATTTTAGAAATGAGCATTTTCATGTTACAATACGATTTGAAAACGGCTAGAGACCATAATTAAACTTCTACGGAATAACCATTTATGACAATAGGATAATGAGAATCTCAGGCAGTAACCACTAGAATCATCTTCATTTCCACCTATATTACATTGAAAGCTTCAGTGTTATGGTTTACAATTAAATGCTTGTGCCCAAGGAGAGTAGAGAAAGAGGAGATCAATAATAATACACTAACATAGATAATGATGACAATGGTGTCGAATTGTGCTCTCCTTGTGGTGTTTAATAGGGAGAAAATTCTATGTCTTAGCCAGCCCACCACAATTATTAACTTGGAGGGTAGATTTATAAAAAACACAACAACACAATGGCCCACGACTGGGTAGATAGATTCACCCTCTAACCATTGGATTGTCGTGGGGAATGATGCCCAAAGAGTTACAAAGGCAAGCTTCTATTTTTGCTATTAGTATTAGGTTAGATTCAAAAGGTTATATATGAGCAAACTCTAAAAAAACTTAGAAGCTACAAAGTGGAAGAAAATATGGAGGCCATGTAAAGAAGAAAATTCTAGGCCAAATACAATTACCATCATGCCTATACAATGCAAATTGTGGGTTCCACGTACTAGTGAAGAGACTATTTTTCATCCTTGGTAGTTGCCTTAGCCTTGTGCTCTGTATTGGCTTCCTGCAGCAAATATACGACTTCCTTCATTGTTGGCCAGTTGATGGGAAAGGTGCTTATGCAAAGGATTCCTACGTTCAGAACCATGGTCATTTCCTCCTTGAAGCAGTCCACAAACTCAAGATACAACACTTTAAGAAATCCATTATTTTTCTCTATTTTATTGCACACCCACTTCACAATATCTTCATCCTCTCCAATTTCTCGATCTACTAGTTGTCTTCTCGTCACCGGCTCCAAGATCACCACTCCAAAACTATAGATGTCACTTTTTTTGGTTGTTTCTCTGTAGAAGTTATGTCTTCCTGAAATCCTTGCATTGGGGACTTTTTTTGTAGTGCTTCCTTCAAGTTCACTCAAAAAAATAACACTAAAAAACTCCATCATGCTAATAATGGTAATCTAGGAATGGAAGGAACACAATTAATGTCAACCACAAATGTTGAATTGCTGAAATGTACAGAATCTAACTAATGAAGCTCCTAACATATATTGACTTCAACCAAGTAGGTTTACATCACTAAGGAAATTAGATAATAACATAAGATGAACAATAACATTTGGAGTGATATTTATAGTGAAATTGGGTATGAACCTGTGTTAAGGTTTGCCACATTATATTGAAATTTGAAGTCCATAATGTGCACATATTAGCGTATGTAGGCTATAAAAACAACATTGCCACATCCCAACTAATCGTTACCTCATGGAAATATTGGAACAAATGGCAAAGGTCTAATTTCTAAAATAAACTTGCATGGTTCAACTTTCCAGTGCTAACAAGTATATTGTTTATCCTAATTTCTAAGAGTGCACTTTACCAGTATTCATTCATAACAAGCACTCATCTTTAGATTACTTGTCAATAGAATGTACTTTATTTTTATCACCTTTGGATATTAAAAAAAAATTATTATTATCCCACCCCTATCTATACAAAGTGCATAATTTCAAATGCTATTCTTTGTCTAAACCAAAAGAAACTAGAGGTTGGAATTTCAGATACATTCACTTCTTTGGAAAATTTATAGCTACGAAAGGTCCATGGAATATTATTTCCAAATAGGGACTCTGGAGGTAGGTGATATACCAAAAGCACATTGAACACCTTAACATGGAATAATGGGATAGGAAGGAAAAAAACACTATCCAAAATGGTTCTATAGTCTAGAAATAATTGGCACTGATTTTCACTTTGGTAGGTGTATGGTTAGTATGGGGAGTTGGAAAAGTGGATCAAATCAGAATAGGGGCTAATCCACAGGTTTAATATGAAGAAGCCTACAAATTACCATTTTATTTGATTTCTACTTTGCAACATCAAGGAATTCATACCTTGGGTTAGGGAGTCGATGCAATATCTACCTCAATTTTGCAGCAAAGATGGAAGAAAGGAAAGGAGTTTGGTTTGAAAAATATTGAAATACGCCACTAGAAGGAATTTATGGATCAACATAAGAAGATTCATATCAGAATAAGAAAGGAGGATGTTTTGTTATACTCAAGGAACCCTTCCCTAGGGGAATATACTCCTATGTTAGGGTACAAAGCAAAGTTTGTAGATATAACCTAGGAAGAGGAGGCCTAGAGGTGAAAGATTCCATGGAAGTCTTATGCTCCTCTAAATTCAAAGGTTTATATGTCAATAGTTCTTTGGAACAAAGCAGTAAATATGAAAATACTTCAAAAATGCATCAAGAATGGTCTAGGGTGGTGTACACTATGTAAGAAGGAAAGAGAACCAGTTGATCATTTATTAAAAATTAAAAATATGCAGGTAAGGTATGGGAAGGGATGAAGTAACTGAAAATTTGTAGGGAAGGGTGACAAGTGCAGACTATGGAGGAGCCTTTGAAGAACTAGACCTGAAATAGAGAACTTAAAGGTTTTAGAGCTCTTCCTGTTGTGGTTTCTTAGAGCATATCGTTAACTTGAAATGTTGATATATTTAAGGAGAGATAAATTCCTCCATTTCAATGTGGATATATTATCAGGTCAGTATTTGGAAGAATAAAAAGACATGAAAATATACAGAAACCCACGATGTAGAAGAAACCATGAATTGATAAATTGGGGCGACTTGTATGGTGCTAGCCAAGAGAAACATACTCTTTGTACTGCAGGAGGTACCTTATTTCTAAATGATTCTCTTCTCCTTAATTTCAATGCAAGCTTGGGTGCATTACTAATAACTATGTTGAGTTTATGGAGATAATGATCTTAATGAAACTAGCAGCATGCATGGAGGTGACAAAATTTTTTATTTCTGGTGACTATAATGTGGTTACACACTAGATTAAGGTTTTCTACAAAATTGGGAATATCAATTTGCACCTTATGCTAGCTCGAATGAAAAAAATGGAGATATTCTTCTCCAACATATCCTATCATTATTCTTGTATAGAACCTAACACAAGAGCAGATGATTTATCAAAATGACTACTTCTTGGAGTGGAGGTCAAAGAATGAATCAACCATCTAGAAAGCTTGAAGATAATAGTTAGAGTTTGAAGTTGTCTACTAAGTGTTGAGTAGTAGGATGTTCAAATTCTGGTTTACTAATTTTTATAATTTTTGAAATTCAAATAGTTTTTTTATGAAAGACTTATGTATATGGACTATAATGTATTTTTTAGAACAAGAGAAATCATGTATATTTCTTTTGTTTTGAAAATTTTGTTTTTTGTGAGACAAAATTAAGGGAAGTATGAGTATAATTGTCAAAGAGTGCTAGTATGCCTCTAGGTTTTATGAAGATGGTTATAATAATGTGAAAAAAAAACATAATAAACAAGGACAGTGTGTGGGTGAGAGAGTGTGAAAATGAGAACGCAGATAGATATACATACCAAGGTATTGTTAGGGGTGTCATAATACCATTAATTAACAAATGTTGGGAATATACCCTCGGTCGATATTCTTAAACCCAAAAATCTATCTAAAAAATACATAAACACATCGTGAGAGAGAAATGCATTTTCATTTCATAATTCATTATTTCATTAGAAAAAAATTGCATATTGATTTCAATAAGTACTACACGTCTAGGGGTCCCATTAATGTTACATGTTTGTGTGTAAATTTGCACTAAAAAAAATTAGATCTACCTTTTAAAAAATGGGTTTTGGTTCAATTATAATGAAGCAATAGGTAGATCATTAGTTTGTTCGCTTACTCAGATGCTTATCCAACACCATAAGCAGCAGTGCCAAGTGCAATGAATTGTCCTACCTAGAGTCAGTCCATTAGTGATACTGAGACCAAGCATCACGAATAACATGGCTAGTTGATCCAACGACCTCCGTGAGTGAGTTCAATATTCTTAGCCTTGAGATAGAGACTCATATCCAACAGTTCCATTTCTAGATTGAGACGAGATGCACCAGTAGCAGTTAGTTTCCCAATGCCTATGGATCCATGACCAACATCCCCATCTGTTAGATACCCACCAATAGTAGTAGATCGAGTTGATTATTCAATTGTTTCTACTGTTGATGTAATTTTATGTGAAAACTATATTGTCGATTCTATTGTTGGCTCAATAGATTGAGCTTATTGAGTGATTCAATAGAAGGAGCAACACCGCTTGATATCCCTCCCACCCACGAGGATTGGAGAAGCAATAATCAATTGCATAGCTGAATCAGATGGTTGAGTACTAGCAACCCCAATAGTAGCACCCCACTATTAGTGGTTGTTCTAGATCAGGACCCAGACCCAAGGCCAACTGTGGTCGTGGGAAAAGTGTAGCTAGAGCAGTGGATCCACTCGAAGGACCAGCAGGTGTAGCAACACCAATTGTGGGAAAGTCATAGAAATAGGATTTGAAATATCTGGGTCGTCAGAGGACCAACATAACCTATTGATTAAGATGTTGAAATAGACATTCTGTCGAGCGAGGTAGTTGATTCAGTTGTTTCATCCAATGATAATGTTTTTACCCAATTCACTAGGTGATCCGCAATTATTATTTCTTGATCCTAAAAAACTTAAAGTCGCCCCTTAATTTACTCCTCTTATGTTCCAACCTTTACCTCTGCGCCACCCAATCTACCTCTTTGGATCGGAGTAGCAGTAGATAGATCCAATTTTTTCATGCAAGAACACAAGGCAGAACATTATTCGTTAAAGTTCCACCATCTGCTGACTCACTCAATACAAGTTAGAAATTGAAGTGTGAGGTCTAAGTCCTTGATGTGGAGCTCGATTAATTAATGGGTACTTGGTATAAGGTGATTATGTACATGCACTAATCCCTCCCCGGGTGGGTGAATATAGTTTGTTGCACCGTGGTCTAAGAAGAAAGAATTAGCATTTTTCCAACCGACTGTAATTAGAGGGGGGGAGTTTAAGGTTTAGATAGCGGTCCTCCAATGAGAACAGAACCAAGTACTTCATGAAGAACTCTAATATGATAAGGCTTTTCCCTCTTGGGGGTAAGTTCATGCCCTAAAAAGTAGTATTGTAGCATCCTATCCTTTTAAGAGACTCACTATAGAGGGCCACCTACTGCCCATAGAAAGATCCGATCGTGAAAAAACAATGAGATATTAATTAAAACATGGATAGTGTGTATCGACATCTGTATATTTTGAGATTGAAAAAATATTATAAATTTAATGATAAAAATAGGTTTAACTCATCCTCCACTTTACACTTTGTCGAGATTTGAAACCAATACCCTTCAAAATCCTTTTTTTAGAGGGAGCTAATAAAAGTGATTAATTTTCCTCCATATGTATAAATTAACATTAGATACTGCAATAAAAATTGAAATAAATATATACTAAATGCAAAGCACTCGATAGCAACGATAAACATAGAGATTTCAGTTTAACATAAATAACTATGAGAACATACTAAAATTACCAAATCCATAAACAAATTTACCATACCTCTTAATGGACTGTAATTGCAATGTAATATAGCTAAGAGAACACAACCATGGACTGACATAGAAGACTTGGAAAGGTTAGTGGGTTTTCCCAATATTTCTTGTCTACATATATCAAAGGACACCCTTCAAAATCAATCTTTGAAAGATTTGATCCTGAAAAAACAACCAGATATTAATTAAAACATGGATAGTGTGTATCAACATTTGCATATTTTGAGATTGAAATTTTGTTTTTAAATTAATGATAAAAAATATGATTAACTCATCCTCTCTTTATTCTCTGCCATAAAAAACTAAACTCTCAGCCCAGCTCCAGGGTGGGATACCTAATTAAGGGGTTACATGGGCAGCTTTAGTACGTCCTTATATATCTCTTACTACCTTGGCATCACTATTGTCCCAAAATGATCCCACTGAGTCGAACGTGTGTTTTCTCTCTCTCTTGAAAAAATTAAGGCGTTACATATTTCTTCTCTATTTTGAGCGGTTTAGAGAACAGAAGCACATTACATTTTTCCAACAGATGCTAATATGCTCATAGTTGTGGGACCATTTTAGGCAGGTTATACATGGTCAACCTCTGTCAATAATAGGAGAATAAAACATATGTGAAAGTATTAGTGGCGTGCAGCTGGTTCGCTCGAATGCCAACATTCGAATCCTTCATAAGAAAAATCATTCAAGAATTCCCTCAACATTTACTCTCTCGCTCTGACTTCTTGTACATCTAACAGAAAACTCGAGTGCATTCGAAAAAAAACCAACTAAAGGTAGGAAACGAGTATTTTCTTATCTCGAAAAAATTTTCTACTCCACATTATCGCTTCCATCGCTTGCTTCCTTCATATCACCACCATCCCAAAATGATCCCACAGCTATTAGAATATCAACATCTCTTGGAAAAATCTAATGTGCATCTATTCAATCTAAACCGCTCGAAATAGAGATGTAATGTCTTAATTTTGTCAAGAGAAATACCAGTCGCGTGTTCGATTCTGTGAAGAGAGACTAATGTGGTCATAGTAGTGGGATCATTCTGGGATGGTGGTGATTCCAAGGTAACAAGATATATATTAAACTCTCATCCCAACTTCTTTCTCATCATCCACATCAAATAATTTACTATAGAATATGCTTATGTGCTTGGGCCAGCTTATCCCTCAAGTGTATTTCAAGGTTGAACCACTTGACAGGAAAAGTTTCCAAACAGTATTGTTAGGGAAGTGGTTTCATTCATTACTCAGATCCTCCCTTCCATGCATGGGTCATAGAAAGGAAATAAATCTTGCGGGTAAGGTAGCATTCTTATTGTAGTTACTAGATATTGGAGGGTAGGGGTATAGAAAACAGTGAACAACTCTACACTGTTCTAACGCCTTTCAATGTGACCCAAAAAATAAGATAAGTGAGCAAAGTCCTCACTGCATAAACCACAGAAATGCAATAAGAAGAGAAGTATACCGGGGAGTCAAGTATTTCAAATTACATAATTTACTATTAAAGTACAGGAATTCATGTATCGCATGGCTTTCATTGGTATGTATCGAATGCAATGATCATGAGAATTAACAATATCACTTTTTTTTTTAGCCACAATATTCAGAATTAAAAATTGTGTAGAAAAATTCAAAAATGAGAACCATGCATGGTACATTCTTAGAATATGATGTGATATAAAACAAATTGTACAACATCCATTTTCATGAAAATAATAATAATAATAATAATAATTTGAAAAAAATACCATCTACTATCTACAACTATCTTTCTATTCTATGGAGTAGTATGTTTTTCCATTTTAAAACCAAACAATTTTCGGCAAATACCAATAAAAATAACCATACTTTGCATGCTTAGACCCACTTCCTTAAAATTATATATGGTGAAATACCAAAATCAACAGAAGAACATTGAGTTCTTGACCCATCATGAAGTTTGGGAAAATTAAAGATAAAGATATGAGAAAAAAAACATTGTATATTTTGTGTGAATCAAATACAAATTATTCGAATTGTATTACACTAAGGTAGGGTAATATGAGTGATTCAATTGGTATTAGGAGGAGATGATGGATATTATTATAAGGAAGAGTTTTAAATAAAAGTCTAATAAGAGAGGATATATAATGATATAGGTATATTTTATATATAATGATATAGGTATATATGTAAATAACTTTTACAATAATAGTATGTAAGTAATATTGATTTAAGTAAGATTGGTTTGTTGAGTAGATTGGGTTGTTTACATATTTTCTGAACAAAAATTTCTCACTGTAGAAATTGTTGAGTCTTATAAGTACCATATATATGTGTGTGATGTAATTGACTGATGTTGATGTGTAATAGAAATAGAAAAATTAATTTTTTTTTTGATGTAATTTACTGATGTTGATGTGTAATAGAAAAATTAATTGTGTTGATATCAGAGCTAATAGCTATGGGTTTTCTTCTCACACTAGAGCCCAGGAAATTGTGAGAGGAGTGAAAAGTTTGTGGTTGTGTAGGCTGACACAACAAGATACCACCTATCAAATACTACATCCGTGATGTGACCTTGATTCAAAGACGCTATAGAGTCTAGATAGTAGAGAGGCGATGAGCAACAATGGTTGTGCAACCAACTGAAACTTGGTGTAGAGAACCCTCAACTATCTAATACTCCTCTACAAGTTTGTCCAAACTGGTCTACATTGTCATTTTGACTGCTCGACTGCTGGGGAAATAAGGGGAAATGTGTGAATAATAGCTCAATTTTATTCCACCCTTGCACTAGGGAAAGTTTCCCATCCATGAAACACTTCCACTATCATGGCCAACAAATTGATTGCATGGTAAATTGTTTTCTCCAATAAATGGCTATCTTTATCTTTAATTTTACTCAACTCCGCCCAGAAGCCCATAATGGCTGTACAAATAGAGATCGAACTGTCCTGGATTCACAATGACTGTGTCCACCATAGTGCCAGGAGGAACATTGCCAGACCTTGACCATTGTTCTCAATAGCCAAGGAGTAGTCTGGTGTGATGTCTCTTTTGAGCTACTGTGAAGGAAACAAGAGGATTGTAGTTTCTAAAGTGGGCTACTACTTCTTTGAGGGCATCTAATTCTGAGTTGAGAACCATATCGAATTGACTCTCACTAACACCATCTCTGAAGAAGAGTATCCTATCAGGAAGCTTGTTGTTTGCTTTGAAATAATCGTCCAATAATTCCTTAGACATCTCCTCGAGTTGTTGCACGTGTTCCACCCTGTGACTCCGGTAGCTGACTCTCATATTATAGCAACTGCACCAAGGCCAGTCGATGCTTCCAACCACTGTAGCAATGGAAAGACTCGTACTATCCCCCGATCCTGGATGATAGACATCCGTGCCAATGTACATGACATGGTCATTTCCAAATCTAGTTAACTGGCAAGACATGCTATGAAGAAGAGCAACATTACTTCCACCCACTTTGGCATTCATATTCAATGCCAAATTTTCCAAATATTTAGATGCCTATGATTGGGTTGCATGATCATCGAATTTATTTACATGCTTAAAAAAACAATTGTGTGTCACCAATCCAACATATGTTTCGGCAATATGCTTCAAAGTTGTATACCCTTCATCTTTTTCCTCTATAGCAATTATTAAAATCTATAATTTCCCTTTGGCTCTTCCCTACACATCCAACAAATTTAGTTGAATGCCTTTCATATAATTGAACAGGGACATGGGCTTATAATCCAAAATTAGGGGATATGGATTCATGGCTACTCCAACATCTCCACACCTTCTCACCAAGGCAGACGTGAACATCTGAATCATGTTGGTTAGAGAAGGCAAAGGCCTATCCCAACTAAAGCTTAGGAGACACCATTTTTCAATCTGCCTCCCATCAAAAACATGGCTACTCATAAGGTTCCATTGTCGATTTTACAAGGGTGGAGTTACTTTCTTATTTCAACCTCCATATCGAGCTTAAGTGTGGGAGCTTCTAGTACTGGCCCCATCAGCTTTGTCATATCCCCAACCACTTCCATTCCAAAGTGAGGAAGAAAGGGACCATGTCTACGTCCATCTTGACTCAGCATAATTTGGTTGATTCTCCTTTGTCTTTCATCAGTATATGTGCATGCAATTGGACTAAAATTCTTTGATTGGTAACTGTTCAAGCTATCTCGAGGAAACATTTGGCCTTCACAGAGAATACAACACTCCATGGGAACATAATTCTAATTTTCTTTGCTTTTACTGATGTCTAGGCAAGGTAGCAACTGGAAATAAATTTTATGTTTATTCTTGCTCATAAAAAAATCCACCCTAGAAACCATTGGCTAAGGGTCATTGTCCTCGTACATGGGAAATTTGATTTCCCTTGTCAATTATTTTTTCAATCCTACTATTGTGAATTTCTGACAACACCACTTGTGGATAACTTTAATTTTCAACCCTTGAGAGTTTTTTTTTTTCCTTAGCTCTCTTTCAGAGAGAAATTGGTTGGAAAGCTCTCTTTGTAGTCATTTCTACTACTTTCCCATAAATACTCAAGCTCAGGAATTTTCTTGTGAAAAACTACTGCAAATAGGTTCATGTTCAACACCAATCTCTGAGTCGTGGGCCTCATACTTTGATAAAATCCCCTTGAAGCCACTATTACATAGCCAATATCTCCATCTCATTCAGATTTCTTCAAATAAAGGCTTCTTCCCACTAGAGTCTAGAATTTGATTCTCATTCGGATGCTCCTGTTACACTAAAATTTGTCACCATGACGTTTAGCTATATATATGGGCTCATCATTACCTATTTATTGATCCCTTAGAGGTCCAAAAACATAAATTTCCTAAATCAAGTCTTGGAATTGGGAATAAGCTTATTAAAACCCTAAAAATCCTAACTCTACACTTTTCCTAGTAATTTCCTGCGATACTGCAGTTTATTGCTATAAAAACTGTGGCACATCCTGCACGTTCTTCTCATTGAAACTGCAGACCCCCGTAAAAGGTAAAATATGTAGAAAATTAAGTTCTAGAAGCCCAACTGGTCGAATACTCTCCCAGTTGGGGCCTTCTAGAAGTGCTATATGGTCGAGCTTCGCCCTTTCCATTCATGAACCTTTATCCCTTCATAAATGGAGCTATGCCTTGGTTTTTGGAGCTAAAATCCCATGATGAGAGGGCTTTATCCCTTTCTTATTAGAGCTGAAACTACCTCACTTCTTCTATAAATTGAGACCATGTTTCAGTATGAAGGGTACTTATAACTTGGTAGTTTTTAGGTGAATTACTGAAGAAATTATACTCTCCAAATTTGGCATCATTGGCATGAGAGAGATTACATACTCATGGCCATGGTCTTATGTTGATTCAGAGATTTGGAGTCTTGTCAAACTAAGGAAAACAGTTTTTCGGGACCTTAGAAGAACCTGTACAAACATCAAGGCGTCTAGGTTGTAAGGTTTCTTCTTTTATTTAAAGTTAGTACAAATGGATTCTATTTTCTCATTGAGTTGTTCATCTATGTTTTGAATAATTTAATTCTTGGATTCCTTGATCACTAAGATAGATTATTTCTTTTGAATTATCATATCTTGCAGATGCTTTAGATCTTGTTTGCTTGTCTTTGATTATAGATTTATATGCTCGATCAATATCGTTTGGAGTGACTGGATTGAAAACCGAGTAAAGCATTGGACTTCAGGTAGGAGCATATCTCCGTAGTTAATTAATAATTCTTAAGCATGATGGTCTAGAGAAAATGCTCTACATTTGTCTGTTTGTTTCTAGATATCCTTACGATACTAGGGAGATCGCTCTTGCCCACAAGAGCGATTTGTCCGTCTAACAAAATGGCTAGCCCACTGGGGAATTATCTGAACTTAGTTTCTTTTTATTTTCAGTTTGATTTTTGAGATTTCTTGAGATTTCTTTGACTGAGATTAGCTCAAAACTTGATTGGGTAGAAAAATCAATAGGATCCCTGACTGTAAATCTATATTTTTATTTTTTCTCTACTTTTCCTACCTTCCGCACTTTTTGTTTAAAAACAGAGCGGTAGACTCCACAATTTTTAGTAGAATACAGTGCGATACCGCACCTTATTCCATTAAAAACTGCGGACCTCTGGAAAATTTTAGAAAAAGTAGAATTTTTTTTTTCTATCATCCCATTACTTGATTTTTGTTCTTTTGATTTTTTTTCTTTACCCAATTTGTCTTGACTGTCAAAGACTTCTGTGAAAAGTTTCTTGCAGCAATTGTATGTTTAAAATGATCTTTTCAGTTAGTTTTCTTTTATGAGTAAATGTTGCCTTGTCCTCCCATTGCTCCGAATCAGAAACTTCTGTATACCTCAGCTACTTGGTATGTCATTGTTTTGTTGAGCCATTGAACTTAATGCAATTATTACTCTTATGAAAATTTGCTTTTGTTTTCATTAGAAAACTTAGAAAACCTTATGGATAGATAAGGTCTGAATTTCAATTTTAAAAATGTTATTGGATGCTTTATCTTCTTTCTGAAATAAGTAGGAAGGTCTTGGTTAGATTACAAACTGAGTTAAGACATCCTTCAACTTTTAGATAGAGTTCAATATTAGAAATTTCTTTTAGTTTTGAATTTTGTAGCTTTAATACATTTTTATTTTCTTTTGGAAGAAGTTTTTTTTTGTTTCTGATCTTTATGATATAGGGAATTTCATTTTGAGCAAAAGATATTTTTGGAATTGAATTCTCTGAATTGTCTTATTTTCAAATTTTCTCATGTAGGAAAGAAAGAATTGATATTTTGAAAGTTATTAAAATCTCTCAACTCTTTCCTCTAGTTATATTTCATGGAAAGGAAATGAGTTGTTTATCATATAGATCCCTTGTAGCGTATTTTGAGTCGGGTCATTAAAACATCATCAAAGTTTCATTTCCGTACCTATTATCCTAAGAAAATGACAATAAAAAATAACGCTCAATTAAAATCAATCTAGAAATTTTATATTTTCTAGGGCTCTTTTCCACCAACATAGTTTAGGCTACTGTCTTGGAATAGGTTTTAGTTAACTTTCCAAGATAGTAAAAATAAACAAGTTGTTGATCTTGCGGTAGGAAAATCCAATTGTAGCATGTATGCTCTGGGAAGCTCCTCCTAAGGGATTCAAGCACGAGATCATATCCGAACCAGTGAGGTAATCATACCTATCTCATTGGGAATGATAGAAGATGTGCCCATATTAAAAACGGTAAACCTCAGATAGACCATTGTCGAGGAGCCTAGGGTCACTTGTTGGTAAACCTTGGATTATGTCGAGGAGCCTTCAAGGAGATTGAGCTTATTACTCTACCCTTACATGTGTATCAGATTGTAGAATGTTCTTCCAGGTATATGTGTTCCCATTGGTGACCTTAGTGGCCATAAAATTTAGGATTCTTTCCCAAGGTGATGGTGGAGGGGAGGTCCCACTATACCTGGAGCAGACGTCGGCTAGACTCACTTGGACTCTCCGGAGGGTTATCTTCACTCAATATGGTTTAAGTGGAGAAACTTGCACCGGTCTATTTCGTTAAGCAGGTTGTCGGGGTAACTGTTCCAACTGCCATTTCTGCATTAAAATTCTACGATGTTGGATTTCATCACCAACTAAGGTTTTTAGTGTGGGGATCTACTGTTTGTGTGTGGATTGATCACTTAAATTTTTTATAGGTATGTGATTCATTTGATTTTTTTCTTAGTGACCTTATGATCATTTGATTGAAATTTTCTTTTTTCGAGTGTGTTAAAAGATTTAATCGTGGCAGAATTACCAAGACAATTGCGTAGAATGGAGGGGAAACCCCTGAGTATACACCAAGCCAATTAGAAAAACTTAAATCTCTGATACTAAATATTATCAGTAGAACTATATTAACATAACACGGAGAATCATCCATCATTATTCATCCTGATTCTAAATTAGATCAACCACAAATAGTAGAACATACTTCATAGACAATTTCGATTTCTGAATTAACTGAAGTTGCTTTTGCAACAAGTGAGTTATTAGCTGAAAAACCTGAAATTTCTGAACCGAAAACTGAATCTTCCACATCTAAACCTACTTTAGAGTTCACTACTCCAACTTCTGGTCATCCTAATTCACCCAGAGTAAGAAACCAGATCACAAAAGATCTTCCTCCTGGTCTCATTAGTATTGAAGAAATTATTGATACTGAAGAAGAAGTTGTTCTTCCTACAGCTCAGGAATCTTTAAATATTAGAGAACGTGAATCAATATTTTACATTCCTTTCAGACAAGACGCTTAGTATTCTTCATTAACAGATTTTCTACAAAACGTAAGTCTAGAGTATTTTCCACCCCGAATTCCCTTTTTCCCTACACCAATAGGTTATAGACCTCCGTTAATCATGTCTAGTGAGTATTCTATGTTTAATGAATCACCAGAAACATTTTTGTATGATGGTCCATCTGTTCTTTTAGGCTATCAGTCGCTCTTTGGTACATTATCAGGAGCATCTCCTCTTCCCAATAAACCAATGTCATCATCTGGCCTGAATTAATCAAATACTGGAACTTTGAACAATGAGAAAATTTATATGATGTTAGGGAATATTCCAAACCCCGGATCTCAAGGTAGTAATTTATCGCCTGGGGGGCAACCTCAAAGTAGTTAAATACAGCCTGGGGGGAAACCTCAAGGACAATACATACCTCAGGGTCAGTATCAACCTCAGGGATAGTACATACCTCAAGGTCAACCTCAAGGACAGTATATGCCTCAAGTTCAGTATATGCCTTAAGGTCAATATCAACCTCAAGGGCAGTACCTAGCTCAAGGATTGCTATCTCCTTTAGGACAACAGTTCTATCAAGAACATAAAATGTTGCAAGGAGGTGGAAATTATCCAGTCAATTATCAACCATATGTTCAACTGAGTTACGGTTCATCTTATGCACAACCTTCATTGGGACCCTCATATCCCGAAATGGTGTGGGATCCATCTCAATTCCAATAGAATTTACAACCAAATGTGCAAGTACCTTATTATCAAGTTGGAAAACAAGTTGGTTATAATCAACCCCAACAACCTGTCCAACCTACCATTCAAATACTTGTATCTAGTCCTGTCCAACAGCCCGGTCCGAGTACCCCTACGACTCCGCCACAAACTGCTGCTCAGAATTCTGTTCAACCTACCACACCTATTCCTGGAGTGTCTACAGCTCCTATTACTTCTGCCCCTCAAACATCGGTACAGATTCTTCAAGTCTCTATTCCATAGTCTGGACCTACAAGTCAGACTACTGTTCATATGCCTATAGGACAACCTATTACAAGTACATTTATAACAATTCAACCTCATTTTACTTATCAACCGTATCAGGGGTCATACCAATATGGACATGTTCAACAAAATCCAGCTTACCCGCAGCAACTGTACCATAGGTATACATATCAGACACATGTTCAACCCCAGTATGGTCTGGTTATTTCTGGTTACCCAGGAGGCATTCTGATTCCCAATGCACAAGCTATTCCTGGATATCCTGGTTATCCTCCTCCTAGGAATGGTTTATTCTCACAAGGTTATCAACAAGACCCTACCCGTCGATTACCATTCATAGCAACTTTAGATCTACCTGATTTATCCCACCTTATGAATGATCCTATCTATTATCATCCGTATTGGCCGCCTATGCCACATAATTTTCCCAGAGATATCCCTAAGTTTGAAAGAAAATCAGGAGAGGGTCCTTCTAACCATGTCATGACTTACCACCTTTGGTGTGCATCCAACTCATTAATCGACGATTCCATTCGAAATAGACTGTTTCAGAGAACGTTAATAGGATTAGCTGCCAAGTTGTACATTGAATTACCACGAGGCTCATTTACCAATTTCAATGCTCTAGCAACTACTTTCTTAACTCATTTTCAGTTTCCAGTCAGATACGACAATGGCACGAAATTATTAACTTCACTAAAATAATCTACGTCTACGTACATCTCAGATCATATACATGAATGGAGACGCAGAAGATATTCGGTAATTTTTTTTATCCCAGATCAAATATTGGCAGAATGGTTTATTAAATCATTGCTACCAAAAATCATTGAAGATGTAGCTAAATGAGGAGTTGTTACAGAAGAACAAGTTATTTCTAAAGCTCAATATCTTGACCTTGCATATACCCAGTCAGGTACTTTGTACGAGAAAATTCCTGATTTATCACATCCTAGTCAGATAACAGCAACTCCTTTAGGGTGTCATGTCGGTGATGGTGTAATTGGTTTAGTTAGTATGACTAAAAGTAAGAATAAATCTTCCAAGGTTACTTCTCCCATAATAAATTTACCGGATTCACCGAAAGGAGAATCTTCCCTAGAAACTTCTGTCGATATTCACATTGTAGATTCATCAACTGTAAAGTCCAAATCTGGCAACAAGAAGAAATGGAATAATAAAAGTAAACAGACTTCATCTCCAAAGGAAAAAACTAATAAAACTGAATCAACTGATGATAAACAAAAAACTCGTTATCCTCGTCTTATCTGTGATGAGGATCATTTCACCAAGGAATGTCTGCATAGGGCCGAGGTATCTAAGTTCATCAAAGGTTCATCCACCCCTGCTGTTTTGAAGGATAATTTTCTTGTTTAGGATAGCAAAATGATTGGATCTTCTTCTAATGCATCGACAAATATTTTGATGGTTGTGACTCGATTGCAAGATTATGGTTGTAAAAATATAGTTGCTGGTAAAGAAGTAAAAAATTATAATTCTACACCAGCTACATCTCCTTATGTTTTTGATCCACTACATATCGAGAAACCAAATCGTGATTTAGTAATCAAACTGCCTGCTAAATATGTATTTCATAAATCATCTTTCAATCCACATGCGAGAGCTACTCAAAATTACAACATTGTGGAGGATTTAGCAATATCTCCTTCAGCAATGTTGACCTTAGAAGTGCTGCAATCATGCCCAACACAAAGGAAATTACTCTTATCAGCCATTGGAGCTGTATATCTTCAGGATTCGAACCTCATAGTCTTCGATTTAGAAAATTTTACACCTCCTCTCCCTCATCAAATGGCTTTTCAGATCCCAGTACTAGTAAAAAACAGACGTTGCTTTCGTACTGTTATTGATGAAGGAGCATCAACGTGTATCATGTCATTAAACTATTGGAAATCACTTGGTTCTCCAACTCTTAACCAATCACTGACAATCCTCAAAGCTTTTTATGGAAGAGGATTCCATCCATTCGGAATTTTACAAGATCTACCTATAGAGGTCGAAGGAAAAAACGTTAATTTATATGTGGAAGTAGTTGATGCCCCTCTAGATTACAACCTTCTTCTGGGTCGAAGTTGGTCTTATGCTATGACTGTTGTTGTGTCATCCGTCCTTCGATTAATTATGTTTCCTCATCAAGGAAATATTGTGAAATTCGATCAGCTCTCATATTATTTATCTGACCCAGCTTCTACTGATAGTATTCAGTATGTTGGAAAAACGACTATCCCTTATGAGGACGTAGGAGTAGGTTTAATCAAAGATTACACTTTAATGGGAATTTTTTCTATTCCTCCACCTAACGTACCAAGTAATATCGCTAATATCAATATGATTACATCAAGCACTATTCTATTTTTTGATCCTTGGATACTGCCTTTAGAATTAGAACTGGATTCATTCAATGGCGTGATACCTTTGAGTATTTTTGAGATATCATATCAAGTAGTACAGTCATTTTCCAATCCTTTATCAACTAATGATGATCCAATGAATGTGATGAACGAAGAATCATTTTCACCATCAAGCTCAGCTACAACATCAATTCCTAATCCTTTTCAGCAAGTGTTTCATACTGATGAAAGCATTCATGAATTCTTGTCCATAGATGAATTACCATGGGATGATCTCCATCATAGGTCATCATTTTTATCTGAGCTTGATAAATTCAAAAATAATTTTTCCTCTATTTTTACAGCTGACTATGTCGAGGAACCTCATAGTCCAATCTCGATCATAAATTTGAATTCTGAAGTAAATTTGGGGAATATTTCTTCCATGATTCCTATTGGCATATCAGTGAAACTCGGAATTATTGAAAACATTCATATAGGTGCTTCATGTACGTCAGATGAAATTTCTACATATAAAGCCCTATTCCAAGAATTTTGCGACATATTTACCTAGTCTTATGAAGAAATGCCAGGAATCAATCCCAACATTGTCATTCATGAAATAAAGACTTACCCGGATGCAAAACCTGTTAGACAGTGATTACGTCTGATACATCCATGAAAAGTTGCTGCCATTAAAGCTGAAGTTGAGAAATTACTAGGAGCAAGTTTTATTTATCCGATCCCATTAACGGATTGGGTATCTAATATCATTCCTGTTACGAAAAAACAAGGAACAATATGAGTATGTGTTGACTATAGGGATATTAACAAAGCTTGTCCTAAAGATAATTATCCAACTCCTTATATCGACCAAATTATTGACGATTGTGCTGGAAATGAAATGTATTCATTTATGGATGGATTTTCCGGATACAATCAGATAAACATACTCCCTGTCGATCAACCAAAAACAACATTCATTTGTCCTTGGGGAACATTTTCTTACTGTAAATTACCTTTCGGTTTGAATAATGCTGGGGAAACTTTTCAAAGGGAAATTTCCTATGCTTTTCATGACATTAAACAAATTGTGCAACCTTATCTCAATGATTTACCTACTCATTCATTACACAGGGAAGATCATCCTACTCACTTACAAGTGATTTTTATGCGATGTAGGTTTTATAAGATTCGCTTGAATCCGCACAAGTGTATTTTCTGTGTACAATCTGGTAGGTTACTGGGATTTTTCATTTCGAAAGAAGGCATTCATGTCGACCATTCAAAGGTTGAGGCCATTATCAATTTACCTCCTCCTTCCACACTCCGCCAACTCCAAAGTTTGCAGGGGAAAGTAAACTTCTACGTAGATTTATCAATAACTATGCTGAGTTAACCAAAGGTTTTACCAGGCTTTTGAGACAGAATGTTCCTTTTATTTGGGACAAGATCGCTCATCGATCTTTTGATGCTTTAAAACACGTGTTGACCCATGCACCGTTATTACATCCACCAAATTACAGCCAGGATTATTTTTTATACTTAGCAGCCTCTGATTCCACTATTGGAATGGTATTACTTTAGGAGAATGAATTCCACAACGAACATGTGATTTACTATCTCAATCAGAATCTCAATCCAACAGAGATTAAATACTCGCATGTGGAGAAATTGGCCTTGGCAGTAGTTCAAGCTATCTAACGTTTTCATAATTACATTTTGTTACGAAAAACAACTGTGATTTCTAATTGTAACCCAATGATGTACATTTTGACTAAACAATTGCTCGGGGGAAAATACTCTAAATGGATAGTTATCCTTCAGGATTTTGATTTAAAATTTTAAAAATCCGAATCAAAGAAATCACTGGTGTTTGCCGAACTTATGTGTGAATTCCCGAATACTGAGACAGAAACTGTGGTAGAGCATCCGATTGCTGATGAATATATGTTTCTTATCAGTATGTTAGATTTTTGGTATGGGGATATCATCATTTATCTCCAAACCCAAAATTTTCAGCTTGAACTTTCTAGTTCATATCGACGAAAGATTCGTTACCAATCCCATCAATACAATATTGTTGGAGACACACTTTATCGTCGTGGTGCAGATTCTATATTTTGATGTTGTTTGACTCATGAAGAGGCTGAACGAGTTTTGAATGACTGCCATTCTGGAGTGTGTGGCGGTCTTATGTCTGGGTATGCCACAGCCCAAAAGATATTGCGCGTTGGTTATTTTTGGACTTCATTATTCAAATATTGTATTCTTGAAGTTTGAAAATACTACAACTATCAAATTTTTGATCGGAAAATTTCTGCACCACCAGCTCCTCTTCACCCCATAATTTTTGTCAGTCCTTTTGCAAAATGGGGCATTGATTTCATTACATGTAACCCTCACTTGGCTGGGGGGCATGGGTATATTATTCTCGCAGTAGATTATTTTACCAAATGGGCCGAGGCAATGCCTACATTTGTGGCAGGTGGCAAAACTGCAGCTACATTTGCATTCAATCAAGTGATTGCTCGATTCAGTGTACCCCAAGCTATCATTACTGATCATGAGAGTCATTTTCAAAACATCATGATGACCGAACTTTCTGACCAACTTGGCCTGCGCCATGATAGCTCTACTCCATATTACCCACAAGCTAATGGTCAGGTTGAAGCTGTCACTAAAGTTTTAACCACTATGATTAAACAGATAATCGGAATTCATAAATCAAATTTTCATTCTATGATTTTCTCAGAACTTTGGGCATACCAAACCTCAGCAAAAACTGCAATAGGGTTCACTCCTTGTCAATTGGTCTATGATTTAGAAGTTGTGTTACCGATTGAATGCAAAATACCGTCACTCCAATTAGCCATAGAGTTACTACCAACCACTTCTGAAGAGGAAAAATGCTTTTTGTACCTGGCACAATTAGATGAGACTCAGCACACCACTTCATTAGCAACTGAAGCTCATAAAAAACGTGTTAAAGCTTAGTACTACCGAAGTGTTACACCTCGTGTTTTTTTAGAAGGTGACCTAGTATTGGTATATGACCAAGCTAATTATAAACTAGGAGCTGGAAAATTTGAACCCATGTGGCATGGTCCTTATATTGTCAAGCGAGTGCTTGCAAAAGGGGCTTACTAATTGATTGATTATGATGGGGTCTATTTAGATAAACTAGAAATGGACTTTATCTGAAGAGATATTATGCTTCATTTTTTGTGTGAAGATCATACCTGTACATTAGTTATTTTTTTAAGATTAGTTGCTTTAGCTTAGATGAGTGTGTCTAGTTTAAGTTTGTGTTGACTACTATTCTTGCTTATATTTATTACTCTTGATATTGCAGATGTCGATGTCCCTTCAAGCATACATTAGTTTTGCTAATGGTGCCTGTCGTAGTACACATAATATCTCTTCCGTGGCCTGGGTTATCTATTCACCCACCGATGAGTTAGTTTCTATGCATGGGGTAAGCCTTGGTCAAACAACGAATAATGTGGCAGAATATAGCACAGTGATTGAGTTATTATCTGATGCCATTTCATTTGGAATTCGGCATTTTATAGTTAGGTTAGATTCAGAACTCATTGTATTACATTTAAACAAAGTATACGCAATTAAAAATCCAGTGTTACTGAGATTGTTTTTGAAGGTTCGTCTCTTGGAAAGGCAGTTTGATTACATTGAATATCAACACATTCCAAGAATATTAAATACATTGGCTGATTCATTAGCTAATAATGTTATAAATAGAAATTTGCGACATTAAAAAGTAAATTAAAAAAACATTCGATATATGTTGAACAAGATAGTCAGCAAAAGTAGTCATATCATAGATAGAGTTGTGTTTCAAAAAATATTACATCGTCTAGGAGTAAGGTTTAAATCACCTTATGATCCAAAAGATAGTGATACAAAAAACAAAAATACAATAGTCTGCGATGATCATCCACTATCCGTGGTGATGATCATGATAATATACTATAGCTGATGCCACTCTACGCAGGTATCTCCAAAATTGGCTAGGAACACCAGCAACATGCCTCTGGAGACGAAGAGGAAAATCATCCATCGTAGTATTTGGAATCTCTCTAGTCAACCTCTCTATATTATGCTCTAAATTAGTGATAATATCTACTGCTTGGTTCTCTGGAGGTTCAATAGGATATGTTCGCTTCCTCTCGAAGCGATGGAGATTGGTCGGTCTTCATGGACCAACATCTGCATTTAAATTTTGTTATTAGTATTAGACGATTAAAATAAAAATAAAAAATAAAAATAAAAAAAAATCAAAATAATTCAATTACCTGACTCATCCCATTGTGTCCTTGGAGGTAAGGGCATCTCAGGATCTCCTCGAAAATCTATGTCTGCATATGGGAAATCCTCAATAGAAATATTTTGTTCTCTAGCCAACATAAGTATAATGAAGTGAACCGGACTACTGTACAACCTTCGCCACCAGGGCGAGCCATCATTGCCACCCATCGTACCATGCAAGGCTCTCTGATTTCACCAGGATCAACATAGATCAGATGAGGGGCAAGAGACATAATCCTCTCCAAAGTGAAAGATACTAAAATCGCTCCATACCCAAAGGTTTTCAACTTTGAGTTCTACGCTTTGGTTAGTTGACCTTTCATGTTGGTCAACACCCCCTCACACCAATTGAAGATAGTGCCTCTGGAGCATTAAACAGCTGTCAGCATCTGTGACTTGGTAGCCACGTGTAGAGTTTCACTCCCACATAATATGGTAATAGTAAATGCAATGACTTTCAGATCAATACATATGAAAGTTTTTATGTCTATTCGGTTGTCCTTGGGATCATCTGTCTCGTTATAAAACTCTTGTTTGTAGCTAACGATAGGCTGGCCATCTTGCCCAGCCCTAAGCAAAGAGATTGGTTCACCTCTTTTGGGTAACCCAGTGAGGAAGTAGATATCTCCAAGCTCAATTTCTAGCTTGTGATCTCCAATGATAAAGCATTGTTCCTGAACGTCCCATTTCTTTACTAGTTAGGTCATTAGGTCTACCTGTGCTCTCATACCTAACTATTCATGGCCATATCATCTACCTCTTCATGTTCATGTTATTTCCACTCCAACATTGTGCAATGACCTACAAATTGACGCATTTGATGGTTAGAAGATATTAGAGTAAAAAAAATTATCAATTTTTGAGAGAATTCTTCAATTTATTTTTCTTACGGCACCCCCACAATTTTTATATAAAAATAGTGTGAACCCCCACATGCATCCTTCATAAAAAATGTGGTAGCTTGATAATTTAGGAAAATTATAGGGGTCTGCAAGTAACCAATGGCTGGACTGTGGACCCCTGTGAGTGAAATTTTGAACCATATTTCCCTCCAAAAATGAATTTAAAAACTTAAAAAGAGAATGTAATCGGATGAAAATGAAGAGAATAGTGTTGTGGATTACCTGGATTCGATGGATTTCGATTTTACCGGCCGGTTCTCCCGTTATCACCTCCAGAATGTTTTTTTCTCGGAGCTCTCAATTCTGAACACAGAAGGTAAAAATGACTTAGCTGAGCTGATTTTTATAAGATTTTTTGAATAAATAAAGTAATATTTTATTTATTTTCCACTTTAAAAATCTATTTTTCGAAAGTTTTTACTTATTGGAAACATATATGTTTAATTTCTAAGTTTATGTGTAGAAAACAAGATTGTCAAGTGAAAAGGAATATTTTGATAATGAGTATACTTTTATCACTTTTCGGGCTCTTGAATATTACGAAAAATTGAAACCCTGGAGTTCTCTTTTAAGCCCTTTTCAGACTCTCTAAATATGAAAAGATTGTCGAGTACTTGACTATTCAAACTCGTTAAAGGAAATGAACAGTCATCCCTTCAGTATAAGTTTACCCCTTTTCCGGACTGAAATGGACTATTTACGAAAAAGATATACGTTGGCTAATCATTATCAATAGAGTTTTCTCCTACATTATTTTATCCTTTTTTGGGCTTGACAGACTAAATTTATGAAAAAGTACACCCATGGAGTTTTCTTAAGTTTTTCTTCTAACTCCCTAAAATTGAAAAACACCGAGTTTCACCTATACTGGACTCATTAAAACATAACATTAAAGGACCTGTAAATTATAAACAGGAACAAACCACTCCTTCTTAGGGTTCAATTTTAATACTAAGTTGGAATCATCCGAAGGATAAGCTTACATAACAAGAAAATGTTATCCTCCTCAAGCTTGTCAAAAATAAAGAGTTACTTGTTAGAAATGGCGGGGGAAAAGAGAGAAAATGAATCCAGTTGTCACACTTTGTTTTAGAAAATTGTATACCACTCTTGAACATGACACTTTTGTCACATTCATATTTGGGTTGGGAAAATCCTTAGGCAAAACAGTTAATCGAACCACATTGAAAGTCTTCAACCGGTTTCTGGGTATTAGCTTTAGGTAAATCGTCACCATCTACAGTGTCATTATTTTTTCAAGAGATCATTTTAATAAACCATTCATTGGAAACATTTGTCTTCATTCGCGTTGACCATCCCTGAGACAGTACTTGCTAAAATTTCTTCAAAACTTGATCTAATGGTTTCGCGTCGTGGGCTTTCCTACGACGGATCACTTTCTATCAATGACAGCTCATCATCTAGAAATTTGATCTAGAATCCTAACAATACCTTGGGATCTGCATGCCCTAATGGTAGGTTTCTCGCCTTCGACAATAGGTTGCATAATTGACCTTCGATCAAATGATTCTGTGAAATGTTCAACTTCAAATCACAAATTCACATTTCATAGATTGTACTGAGTACTTTGAGAACCATTTTCATTATTGGTGGTTTCTCTCACACTTGTTAACAATTCACATCATTGACTAGTAATCAAGTGGTCTTTACCATGTTCCACTTTGACACAATCAATCGCATGGATAGAATCGTACTAGTTCGAGAAGCAGGAATCAAGACCCTGGATCTAGTTTCCACCATCCAGGCTGTAAGGAGTTTTATTATTCATCATACAGTAGACTACTTCTAATAAATGGTTGCATCCATGTTGTGTCTACTACTTCATGTAATTCTAACATCAATTATTTATCAGAACATGTAGTTAGTTTTCGATCTGAGTATGGGAATGCCTACCTCAGCAATGATATACATACATACATACATACATACATACATACATACATACATACATACATATATATATATATATATATGCTTGCATTGAATGTTTTTTTAGGGTTTCAACCAGTGTGCCTACAACCCGATC
This sequence comes from Pinus albicaulis, assembly GCA_034641835.2. NCBI lineage: Eukaryota > Viridiplantae > Streptophyta > Pinopsida > Pinales > Pinaceae > Pinus > Pinus albicaulis. Next base: position 412,209,482 of record CM076581.1, on the reverse strand, counting down.
CTCGGAATGATAAAGCACTTCACTCTTCAACACTCTTCAGAACTCTTCAGACTTCGCACTTTAGGGGACAATCAGTTACACTAAAATTTGTCACCATGACGTTTAGCTATCTATATGGGTTCATCATTACCTATTTATTGCTCCCTTAGAGGTCCAAAAACATAAAGTTCCTAAATCAAGTCTTGGAATTGGGAATAAGCTTATTAAAACCCTAAAAATCCTAACTCTGCACTTTTCCTAGTCATTTCCTACGGTACCGCAGTTTATTGCTATAAAAATTGTGGCACATCTCGCACATTTTGCTCATTGAAACTGCAGACCCCCGTAAAAGGAAAAATTAGAAGAAAAGTAAGTTCTAGAAGCCCAGCTGGTCCAATATTCTCCCAGCTGGGGCCTTCTAGAAGTGTTATATGGTCAAGCTTCACCCCTTCCATTCATGAACCTTTATCCCTTCATAAATGGAGCTATCCCTTGGTTTTTTGAGCTAAAATCCCATGATGAGAGGGCTTTATCCCTTCCTTATTGGAGCTGAAACTACCTCACTTCTGCTATAAATTGAGACCATGTTTCAGTATCAAGGGTGCTTATAACTTGGTATTTTTGAGGTGAATTGCTGAAGAAATTATACTCTCCATATTTGGCATCATTGGCATGAGAGAGATTACATACTCATGGCCATAGTCCTATGTTGATTCAGAGAGTTTGAGTCTTATCAAACTGAGGAAAACGGTTGTTCTGGACGCCAGAAAAACCTGTACAAACATCAAGGCGTCTAGGTTGTAAGGTTTCTTATTCTATTCAAAGTTAATACAAATGGATTCTATTTTCTCATTGAGTTGTTCATCTATATTTTGAATAATTTAATTCTTGGATTCCTTGATCACTAAGCTAGATTATTACTTTTTAATTATCATATCTTGCAGATGCTTTTGATCTTGTTTGCTTGTATTTGATTACAGATTTATATGTTGGATCAATATCTTCTGGAGAGATTGGATTGAAGAACGAGTAAAGCATTGGAATTCAGGTAGGAGCATCTCT